>JAAOAG010000258.1:0-215758 GCA_013186755.1 Fusarium begoniae
TTGTTGTTGTTGTTGCTGCTGCTGGGGTTGTTGTGAGGCTGAAGAGAAGCAAGTTCAAGATTTTCGTCGCGATGGTCAAGAGGTCCATTGCGGCAGATTGGGAAAGAACTGTTCGATGTGACGGGAAGGAGGCCCATTGATGGGCAAGACCTCTGATCCGACATTGGGAAGGAAGGAGGCCATCGCGATCTGTTATCGATAACCCAACCTTGAATCAGGGGGTCGTAAAGACTTTGCCAGATAAGAAAGCAAAGTTTAGGGTCTCTTTAGAGTAATTTACTAAACATTTAGCAAGGCTTATGATGAGTTTATGTAATGAAGACTAATATTTGTTCGGCAACAACAGCTACGCTTGTTGGGGGTTTCTCAGGCCACTACAGCGAAGGGTATCACCATCGCCACCCACCTGGTCATCCTGGCCGACAAGGGGTGAAGTATTCTTCAAATAGAAGGGCAACTCAGAAGAGGATAGGCATTGGATTTGCACTGGGGGACTTTCCTACAAATGGAGCTTTGCGTCAGCACGAAATAGCCTTACGAGCTGCGCCCGGTAATTCAGAAAACGGCAGTACGTTCTGACATTCGTCGTTTCTGATGGCGTACGGGGAACGATTCCACACTGCAAGCTATGGTACTCATATAGACGATCTTTAATATATGAAACAAAATTTATATTCCGCATGTCTACCTCTGATACTAGAGATGTCATCTTCATAATTCGGTAGGTTCTGGTAATCGTGATAGCCTCGTACAAGCCGGGGTAATGAGGCTTCCGAACCTAAAGAACCAGGAAGGAAGCGAAGAAAATAAAAGAAAAGGAAAGGATCCAGATATGCTGACATCAGATACCGACCGCATGATTCGTTGTCGATGTGGCCACAACCTAGACGGATCACGGGACATGAGCCAAACTGGCTATCTGAGATCTCCTTAAGATGGTTTTAGATATCTTTAGTCCAATACTTAATGATTTTGTAAAGGTTTGGTGATCTTTGCCTAAACTGATCATAATATTTTGTTACCGTGTCCCTATAGAATAGAATGACGACCAAGAATTGAAAAGTCTGACTGTTCTTATTAGTAAAAAGATGCTACCCTCGTCATAACCCCAGCTTCCCTCTCCTCCTCACTCAAATTCTCCGGACTCACAATAAAAAACGTCTGATCAACCTTCAACTTCGAGACCTCTACCCAAAATCTCTCGCCTCCCAATTCCTTTGGGAACTTGTCTCCAAAGAACACTGCTCACAAGTCAGCAACACACTCAAGCCCATACATGATTTAGCAAGACTTACGAAACGGAACAGTAAAGACTTTAATTTTCTCAAGATCAAAAACCTGAATCTTCTCCTGCTCAGTCCTCGTCACAGCAAGACCAATCTTATTCGGTTTAGCCCCGGCTTTCAACAGCCTTACTAGGATCTCCATGACATTTCGCCAGTGATCTAGATCAGCAGACTTGTGGTACTCTGTCGGAAGATCCCACAACTTGATGCGGTTTTGTTGACTCATTAATCCCCAAGCTGCTGTGTCCACGATGCTGAAGTTATTGCAGTCCAATAACGTCAAGTCAAGGGACTCTTCCTCCTCTTGGAGTAAGTACCGAACTGCTCCGACATTGGCTGTCAGTGCAGCTATATGCAGTGCCGTTCTCCCTTTGAACTCCCCCTCGGCGACTTGAGCGTTAAGATGTTCCGGCTCATACCATTTTTGTACGATCAATCTCAGCGCGGTGTTGGCCATGGTACTGCTTGTCTGATACTCGGGGAAATACGCAACTTGATGAAGCGCAGTAAAGCTCGAGTCAGACATCTTACATACGTCCCAGAAGCACGAGTCGGGAAGGTCAAGTTGTAAGACCTGTTCGAGCTGAAGAATAGCGTTGGAGTAAGATTTACAGCGACGGAGGAGTAAGCCCAGAATTGTCTCGTCCGATGTGCTGATTTGTTGGGTAAGGTCACACAACCCTGTGTCGTAGAACCAACGAGCGAGGATGAACTTTCCGCTCATGAGGGCTTTGGTGTAGTGAAGGTAGTAATCCGCTTTGGGATCTCTGTGTTTTCGGAATACGTTCAGATACTCAATATTATTTGGCAAACCCTTGAAAGACCCGTAGTAAAGATGCCATTGCTCGGGTGATAGGTCATTTGCTTGCGAGTGACGAAGCAGGACATCGAATGTGATCCAATCTTGTGTCGCCCCTGCGATCAGAATAAATTCCATCCACTTCGGTGGTGTTGGTTTCGGAATCTTTCCAGAACCAAGAAGATAGTCTAGCACGAATGGCTGCCCGTGTTGAACAGCCAGACGGTAAACGTCATCTATCTCAGCGCCGTAGTCCACCAACATACCCAAGGTTTTGGTAAATGCTTCTTGGTGTTGTTTACCATGTAAGAGGATCCTTCGGCCTATGCCCTGCGTAGCATATGTCACGCACCAAGCGATAATGGGGTTGTCTTGTCCAGACATCTCATTCGAACCAAATTTTCGTCGGTACGTGTTGAGGAAGTCCTTGATCTTCTTTTTAGCAACATCCCGAAATAGTATCTCAAGCATATAGTACTGATGGTTCATAGCAGCGAACCAGACGGGGGATACGTGTGACATGCCTCCAAAGGTATCGGAATACGAAATCGCCAGACCGGGAAGATCAAACGGATCAGCACCAGAGGTGACCAAGGTCTGGGCAGCGACTTTGTTATTCGCTGCAATGGCCCATGTCAATGGCGTTCCATCAACATCACCGTACGTCGAATCCAAGCCTTGTCGATACCGATGGCCAGCCTTTGAACGGGCTTCTAGATCTGTACCAGCCTCAATCAGCCGTCGACACACTTCGGGAACATCTCCGTCGTCGAAAGAGCTGAGAAAGTGAAGTGGAGTAGTCCCTTCATTGCTAGCGACCGAGGGATCAGCACCGCAACCCAAAAGATGGAAGACAACGTCTCTGTGCCCTGCTCTTGAAGCCCAAAGGAGAGGCGACTCCTTCCATTCGTTCACATGGTTGACATTGACAAGGCCATGGTCTGTCAATTGTTTTAAGAGCCTAAGACGATTGGACGTCGCACAGAGGAGTACAGTCTGCTCTTGATTAGCGTCCATGCCAATTCGGTGGCGAATTCGAGTCTCGCGGAATAGTTCGTCATCCGAGAGCGTTTCTTGATCCCAGTATTGCGGTGGAGTTTCGATGCCGAGGCCAGAGAACCGTGTACGCAGTAGGCCGATTGCTTGGGCATACAAGTCTGGATCCAGGGACTGCAGTCGGCGCTTCGCAGTCTCGCTACCGTTGCAAATACCATCCCTCAGCCATGACAGCTCAACCTCTCTCGACCTTGGTAAATCCCTCTCCAGAGAGTCGTACAGGTGGCTGACGATCCCGCGAGCGCCCAAGTGCCCTCCTTCTGCTGCTTGAAGAAGCAGTGAAAGGGATACGTCGATTGTGCCTAGGCTTTTGGGGTGCAACTGAACGGTTCGAAGATAGAACATTGCGTACTGCCATGCTGCTTCTGTGCGACGAGCTGTTTCTTCCTTAGGGTCTTCCGCGACTCTCTTCACTTCTCCCATGACGTTACTTATGATCTCGGGTGGCAAGACTCTGAGTGTCCCCATGGAAGAATCTGCCTGAACACCACAAGATTAGATCATACTTTAGATGCTGAGCCTAGTTTCACATACCTCTAGAACGGCTCTTCCCTGCCGAAGTGTGATCGCCTCGTTGGGCTTCGGATCCCTGAGCTTTCGCCTAGTCAGATTAGCAAAGCCTACCAAGACATAGTGAGCTCTCACCATCGCTTCCAAGTTTCGGCAACATGAGTAGCGGCAACACTCTCAGGTATCTGATCCATTCCAGGGACATCTGAAACCGAACCACCGAGTCTAATACGACTGAAAGACTGATTTAGCCACTCCGTCGACCTTCCTAGACTCAGAACTCTCTTGATATCGTCTTCGGTCGGTTCGTCAAGGCCTGTCAGATCAATATCTATTCTTTGCTAGGAAGCTCAAGGTACCTACCTGGCTGAAGCCATATGTCCTGCTCTTGCGGGTTCATCTTAATAGGCCCATTTTCTTTGAAGTCATTCGTATAGAAGCTGCGGAACTCTTCCCATGTGAGATACTGATGCATGATAATTCGCATGTTCTCCAGCAGTGCTTTGACACTGGAACGAGATTTTCCCTCGATCAATGTCATCATGATAACAGAGGCCATGTCGTCAACGACCTTGTGGATTGAATACATGCTTCTCGAAGGCTCCGTTTTCTCTTCGGGGCCGAGGATATCTTCCATGCGCATAAGACAATGATAAACCAGAGCTGGGATCCGCTTCTCGTCATTTCGTTTCATTTGTTCAAAGAAGGCATCTCTCGTCAGACCATCGTCTTTTACTGCGTCTAGTGTTAAATGCATCATGTCTCCAGCGAGTAATCGCCATAGAACCAGGCCGACAGAGTATACATCCGCTTTGGTAAGCTGGTCACCGTCCAGATGGTCTCGGCATTCGGGTGCTTGCCAGAATCCTGAGCCAAATGGGAGTTTCATGTGTGATTTAATATCAGACCGAAGGAGAGATGATCCGAAGTCAGCAATTTTGGCGACGTACGTCAGTTGAGGGTCGTTAAATATGAGGACGTTTGCTGGTTTTATGTCGCCATGTATGATTCCAAGGTCGTGCAGTGCCCGTACACCAGTGGCGATATCAACAGCGAGACCCAATACCTTGCGATACTCGACGGCTTTAGGATTGTCCAAGAACTTTTCCAGATCAATCTCTGCTGCTTCAAGTACAAACGAAGGCATCAAAACTCCATCTTTGACAGATTTCCAGCAGATACCCAAGAACTGGACAATATTGGGATGATTCCTGATAAACTTGTTCCGCAGTATCTGCAACTCCATGGCCATAGATGACCACATCTTGCGACTGCGAGCACTGTTCAAATCACCATCGGGCCGCGGAATCTTGACAGCGACAAGCTCTGGTAGATTTCTTGCATCTGGCAATAGGTCATCGTTGCGATTGAGGAAGCGGGCCTCAAGGAGATCTTTGGACCTTGCGAGACAGACTGAGAAGTAACCGCCTTTGTTGGAGCGGACTTGGACGTCGATACTTGCGTCGTCAATTAGAACGCTGAGGAGCGTCAAGGAAAGATCGAGACGTTGATGGGTAATAAGAAAGGGGGACATGAATGATAAGAGATCATGATCGCGCTGTTTGGCTTCGCCTGCCATTGTGCAGACTTGAATAACGTCACTACGGTGCGGCCCGTTTGAAGCCGCTGGACTCAAGTGGAGATGGAATCGGGGACGTCCATATTTTGAAGACCAGAGCTGAGATGAAGCATGATTATGGCGGTTTCAGCCGCAGTCCACTAACTCAGTTAGCTCGTCACACTGCTCAATATTTATTGAGTGCTATTGATAGTGGCGGCACTGCCCCTCACGAGGCACACTGCATCATAGCCAATGATACCCATCGTCAGCTCAGCTGGTTTCAACCCCCCGGCTCTCTCGTGAATACGATGCCGGGCATCCGTGTTGCGCATTCATCGCACGTCAGCTCTCAACACAACTTCATCTTCCTGATACTCCTCCAGCCATTATCGCAATGGCTGATGCAACTGGCACAGCTGGCACCGCCCTCGGCGCGACCAGTCTCTTCCTCCAGATCTTCCAAGGCTGCGTCGATGGCTTTTCCGTTTGGCAAAAAGGCGAAACACTGGCCTCCGACGCTCTTATCTTCAAAGCTCGTCTCGAGATGCAAGCCGCGCGATTCAAAGCATGGGGTCTAGACTGGGGATTTGACAGAGGACCTGATGCAGCTTGTTGGAGAGATGATCGCTTCATCGAGAACGGCGACCTCGCTGTCAAGTACGTCGTCATTATTTACGGCTTCTTAGACTCACTTGGGGAACTATCACAAGAATTTCCGGCGCTAGCGTCTGCAGAGAATGTCCCGATTTCAGCTGCGACTTCACTGGGCGCGATGCTTCGGATGGCGTTTAAGGACTCCCAGGAGCGGGAAGAGTGGGCGAAGAAACTTGAAGCAATGCGCGATGAGGCCAAGGTGTCAGAAAAGCTGCGATGGGCGCTCAAAGAAGGAGAGATCACAAAGACCCTCGAGCTTCTCGAGTCGATGATTGATGACCTCTGCAAGTTCTTCAAACCGCCTGAGAATGACCCTGTCGCTTTGCAAGTTGCGAATTCTCTGCTCTTATCGCTCAACATCTCAAAGCTGAACGCTGTCGCTGCGGGTGCTCCCGACGACTCGATGCTGCAGAGTCTAGCTCTTCTCAAGGTCATGGTCCTACAGCTTCAACTCGGTGCTCGCAATGCAGAGAAGGTCGACGAGAAAGACAGGTCCCTACGTGAAACAGGACCGCCCGACGAGCGAACCAGGCGATCGACCGGGGTTTTTCGGAAGGGGACCAACTCCACGGATGTCTTGGTGGAGTGGAAGCTGATCGATGGGTCTCATATCCCTCCCGGACACACCGCAGCAACGTACCGCGCGATGGCTGGGAATCGTATCAAGAACCTTGCGCGACTTCTTAAATGGAGCTCAAGGCTTGAAGATCTTAGAACACTGGACTGTATTGGAGTCATCACGCGCGACGGACCGTCTGATGATGAAGTCCGATACGGAATTATCTTCAGCATGCCAACGAGGAAGTACACAACACTCAAGGCTATCCTCGAGGGACCTCAGGACAACATCTATCTCGATGACTGGTTCAAAGTTGCTAAGAGCGTGACACGGGCAGTGCTGTGTTTACACCTAGCTGGTTGGTTGCACAAAGGACTACGCAGCGAGAACATTCTGTATTTCCAGGACGACACGGGGAACATCACATATGAAGAGCTTTATCTAGCTGGTTTCGAGTACAGTCGGGAGATCTCAGCACCAGGGCAGACAGAAGGCGTGACGGATGATCTCGAAGCGAACCTGTACCGACATGAAGAAGTCCAAGGTGTACCTGAGGAGCCATCCGAGGATGAACAAGGACAAGCAGGCAAAGCTTCTTTTGCGATGAAGCATGATATCTATAGCATCGGTGTTCTCCTACTTGAGCTTGGTCTTCAAAAACCAGTCATCCAGTTGTATGAAGAAGCCATTCAGACCGAGGAGTACGAGCATTCCGCCGCTGCGTTTCGAGAATGGATACTGAACAAGGCACTGCCCAAACTTGGAAGATCACGAGGAAAGGAGTATATGAGGGCTGCAGAGATATGTCTAAAATCAGAGTTTGACGGGACTTCCACGGATGAGTTACAGCAGGCGTTTTACAAGAGCGTTGTGAGACCTATAAGTTGCTCTTGGGGGAGGTGAAGCAGCCTGTCGACGATCAACTACGGAGCAACAGGGCGAAAGATATTTTAGGATCTCAAGCCTAAAGTTTAATAAAAAGATTTAGGCAAACTTAGTATAAGTTTATAAATTTTTAGTAGACCTTAGGCTTTTGTCACCCTAAATTCATAATAAATGCATTCTCGTTCTTGGCGCCTGAGTGCTCAAAAATGGAGGTGTAGCGCTTTATCGCCCCTTGCTAGATAAGGATTAGCGCTTCTCGCGTGGCCCGTCACCCGTTGCCCGTTACAGTCTAGCGCTGTACTACAAAGAGCAGAGACTTTTTTGCCCGTTATCAAAATCCCAGGATGGTCAACAAAGAAAAATGCAGCGCCTTCGCCTTCCCATCAACATCATCCAATACTCGCGCCAACTTCTTCCACTCACAACACTCATCGCATCACAGCAGATCAATCCCTTCCCCTCTTTTCTGATGGACGGCGGATCTCGACGTCGCGGCGGCAATCGACGAGGCTTCAGCTCTCGTGGCGGCGGCGGCGGTCGCTCAAACCAGCCTCGTCACCCAAAGATCAAGAACGAGAATGAGTCGCCTGATGTTGAGATGACTTCACCGTCGCCTGCGCCAGCACCAGCGCCGCCACTCACTGAAGATCCTACCTCGCGTCGCTTCGACAGCTTGTTGGAGAACAACAAGGTCAACCCTCTCATCGTGCGCACCATCACCAACGACATGAAGTTTGAGTTCATGACGCCCGTTCAAGCTGCCACCATGGATGAGCTTCTCCCCCCGAACCGCAGCGACTGTCTCGTCCAGGCGCGCACCGGCACCGGCAAGACCATGGCGTTTTTGATTCCTGCGCTGCAGACTATGATTAACCAGAACAGAGCTGCCGGCGATGGCATTTCGCTGCTTGTCATTTCACCGACTCGTGAGCTCGCGCTCCAGATCTCCGCGGAGGCCAAGAGGGTTCTGCAAGGACTTCCCAAGTATCGCGTTCAGGTTGCTATTGGAGGAACGAACAAGGATCGTGAGGAGAGGGCCATTCTTGCTGGTTGTGAGATTCTCATCGCTACGCCTGGTCGTCTTCTGGATCATATGTCCAACGAGGATATCGTCTACAGCATGCGTAAGCTCAACACTCTTGTCCTCGACGAGGCCGATCGTCTTCTCGACATGGGTTTCATGAAGGATCTACGCGACATTGTCGGCCGACTTCCTGACAAGACCAAGTCCGACCGACAAGGCATGCTCTTCTCCGCCACCATCGCTCCCCACGTTGAGCAAGTCGCTGGTCTCGTCCTCTCACCGGGCTACAAGTTCATCTCGACCATTCCCGCCGGTGAAGCCAACACCCACGAGCGCGTTCCCCAGTTCCTCGTCCAAGTCCCTACCTTTGCCGACGTTGCGCCCGCCATGGTTGGCTGTATTCGTGAGGAAGCTACTCGTGGGCAGGCCTTCAAGGCGATTCTTTTCGCGCCTACTGCTGCCATCGCTGATTTCTACGGACGTCTCTTGGAAGATCTTCCCGGCCTTCCTCCCGTTTCGATCCTTCACAGCCGCATGAGCCAGAACAAGCGCACAAAAATCACCAACGACTACCGAACTGCTCGCAGCGCTATTCTCGTTGCTACCGATGTCGTCGCCCGTGGAATGGACTTCCCCGGCGTCACCACGGTCATCCAAGTCGGTATGCCCGCCGACAAGCAGAGCTACATCCACCGTCTCGGCCGAACAGCACGAGCCGACGCTGAAGGTCGTGGAATCCTGATCGTCTGCGACGCAGAGGGTTTCTTCCCCAAGTACTCCCTCAAAGAAATCAACCTCATCGCCCGCGAAGCCGATCTCTCACCCAGCGGCGACGTCATCTCAGTCGCCGAGAAGATGGAGGACGATGAGAAATCCCGTGTTTACCAAGCTTGGCTGGGGTACTACAACAGTCACATGAAGGCTCTCCGCTGGGACAAGGACGAGCTCGTCCGACAAGCCAACGTTTACGCGCGTGAGGGTCTGGGATCACCTGATGTGCCTACTATTCAGAAGAGCACGGCTAGCAAGATGGGTCTGAGAGGTGTACGGGGTTTGAACACGGTTGCTGATCGACCTCGTCAGAAACATGGTGCTCCTGGTGGACACGGGGATAATGGACGCGGAAAGCGAGGACGCAACTAGGGTTATGACAAAAATGGCTGGTTGGGTTGGAGTTGGGGATATTACGACATTGCAGAAACAAGTGTATTTGTTTAGACATGATGAGTGCAGCATAGACTTTTTAGACTGGACATCTGAGATGTTGTGATGATCAAGATTCTGTTTATGGTACCATGCTTTGCTGAGATGCCAACTGATTAAGCTTAAAGACGCTTTCGTTCTAGTGATCTTTGTCGATTCACACTTGGGAATAATGAATTCTTTTTGAACAACATTCTTTCGTCCTCTATGTATTAATTTTATACCAAGTTCCGTGTGGATGCGGTGCAGGAGCCCAATACTCTACCCTGCAGTGTGAGAACCGACCCGGAAGATCAATGACCTGCTCTGGTGAGGATGTCTGTTGAACGCTGGCGATGCTCACCACTTTCACCGTCACGCTCCCGTCGTTACTTTAGATCAAGTATCTATCTTGTTTCGACTCACACGCGTTCATCCGATTGTATTTTTCCCCCGCTTGCTACCAAGCTTATATGAGGCTATCGAGCTTCTAACTTTCCGTAAAAAGACTTAAACAGTGAGGCCCCTATAGTAAGCCAGCATCTCAGAAGTCAATATCAGAGAAGGTTTATCTGCCTTCAGGGTGCAAATTACTGCCTTGATCAACCAGTATAAATATCGCTTACCCCTCTCTCTTGGCAGCTATATCAAATCCCTTCCTTCATCCCACCAAAAAGACTCAGATCATCCTATTGCATAAGTGAAGCAAAATGGATCAACAGCGGCTGATAACCGAGTTCTTTCACCCAAACTCTACTTCCAAACAAGACCCTGCACCAGCCTCACCCCAATCTAGGAGAATCATGCCACCACGAAAATGCAAAGCCGCATCGCGTCACAATAACCAAAGTGGCACATCCCCCTTCCTCGCCCTCCCAGCCGAGATCCGTCTCGAAATCTATCGCCACCTCCTCGTCTCCAAGAACTACGCCGAACTTCACTACTGTCGCTCTAAAAGGTTCCGTCTCATCCCCAAAGAACCAGGGGACTTCCCCCTCGAAATCCATCCAAAAGTCTTACTCACTTGTCGCATTATTAATAGAGAAGCCACGCCGATCTTGTATTCGGAAAACGTCTTTCGGAGAGGTTATTGGTGGCCGCGCCGCTATGTTGGTAGGCGAGGAGATAGGAAGTTCCCAATCTGTGACACATCGCCGCTGGGCAGGGTTAATTTCGCTTACATCTCACGATTGCACCTCTTTGGAGATTACGCTCAGTGGTTTTGCGATGGGGAGCTCAGGATCTTAAATGAGGTTCCGCATCTGAAAGATCTTTATATTCAAATCGATCTGAATCAGCTCCCTGACGATGTCAACCTGAGCGAGCTTCCATATCGGATCCTAAAAGCAATCCCCTCAAAGCTTCGGTCCTTCAAAATGGAAATCCTTCTGAATTCCAGCGAAGAAGCATATTTAGACTGGCTAGCCAAATGCGACAATGACTACAAGACGGAGAACTTCGGTATTCATCTAGACAAGAAACGTGCGCTGGAGACACGGTTAGAACACGAAGGGTTGTTGACTGATAGATCACTTTTCTGGAGTTTCAAAACGGATCGCCGCGAGTATTGGGGGCCGTGTTCCATCAGTTTTGCTTTTGATGAGAAGCGCAAGGAGTATGGGTATATCGATTTAGAAGCCTGGAATGTTGGTGGTAACGCCAAGTTTGGGCGGTTGAAGACTTCCGAGGAGAATGCGAGTTCATTAGTTTTAAGGGAATAAGCAAAGAGAGTAAGACATTTTTTAATGATGCGTGGCCGAGCCCGTCCTCAAGACTTGTAATGGCCTGGTGGCGTAGCCGCCACTGTCAGCCCTCCGCCATCCCCGGGTCATAGCGTAGCAGGGTACCTGCGTGATCACTCGTCGGTTTTGGTTTGGTGCAGTATGATTAGAGTTCTGCTAGAATGATGGTTGCGTCATTCTTCGGCTCAGGGGTAACAAAATACCTTTGACTTGGGCATGGCAGAAGGGCAAGAAAACGTCAGACTTTGGAAACAGGTGGTTAATAAAGTCAGTAAAGCCCCCTACGCTGAGGCTAAATTGTCCAAGTCTTTTCGTCACTTGGAATAAATTGAGATTCTAAGTTTTCTTGCCCCCCCCCTGGATTGCAGTTTTGAGTTTGCTGTCTGTCCGCTAAGATGGGATCCGATCACCAGGTCCAGGATGGAGGGACTAGACCAGGATCGTAGCTGGACTAGTCTTGGCGGAGGGCTCTGTTTAAAACAACTTGGGGCCCGGGGGGGGGTTGTTTCGTTTCATTCCTGTCTTTTGTCTTGCAGAGCCCCGAGATGATCGTCCTGAGAGCTTTGTTGATTTTCTGTTTGACCGCGTTAACCACGGCCTTTTCGTTTTCAGATGTACCGTCATGCGTAGTAAGTAAGCAGGTTTTTTCTATCCATTGTGAGACTGACAGGTGTAGCTACCATGTATTTTACAGACGATCGAGTCGTCGGGCGAAGCCAATGCGAATTTCAGATCGATGTGCGATAACTCGACGTTTCAGACCGATGTGTTGAATTGCGTTACTGGGGTGTGCACTGCGCAAGAGTTACAAGGTATGCTTAATGGATCTAGGTTCAATGCCCTCAGCCTTAGGTTTCAAATCACTATTGCGTTTGGCCGCTAACACTATGCAGGATTTTTCCACATGGGAAAAGAGCTCTGTGACGTGCCGATGCAGGATGATCGACAAGAGTATCGAGCTGTGATTGTTGTATTTGCGTCCCTGTCGTTTTTCTTTGCCATGCTGAGGATAGTGTCTAAGGTCATCACCGAGATTACATGGGGTGCTGATGATACATGGGCTGTCGTAACTTTGGTATGCTGGTCCTCTATGAGCGATATCTGTACTGACAACGGAAAGTTCATTCTCATACCATTTACCGTGTTCTCACTGCTCGGTATGGCATATTCATGCCGTACGTCACCCAGCTAACGGTACGCAGCAGTACAACACGGCCTCGGACTTGCTGCGCCATTGTATACGCAGAGTGGCCTTTCTCATGCCCTAAAGGTACTTGAAAAGACTGACATGCAGATGACTGCATCTGAAAAGGCTTTCTTGCTGACGATGCCGACATAGGAGATCTTTGTCGTCCAGGTTCTCTTAATCGGGGGTCTTACAACGGCCAAGACGTCGATTCTTTTCTTCTACCTGCGAATATTCTCAGACACTACGTTCAGAATAGTCGTCTGGATAACACATGCCTTAAACGCCTTGTCAGCTGTCGCCGTGCTCATTCTTTACTTGACAATAGGGCGGTCTGCGACATATACGCTTGGAAGCACAGCAGAGTCTTTATCCAACATGAACAAGTACACAAATTCCTTCAAGATTATGCTGGTACATTGCATCGTCAACCTGGCTATTGATATTTGGATGCTCGTCCTGCCAATGACTCAGCTCTACAACATAGGACTGAAGCTCAACAAGAAGGTCGGCGTGATGACCATGTTTGGCCTGGGTATATTGTAAGTTCACTACTAATAGTCTTGGGATGTGGATAACAAACAAATGGCAGCCTTACAGCGGTCAGCCTGATCCGTACGATACTTCAGTCACAGGTCCTCGCTGATCCTGAATTAGCGCGTGAGTCTACCTTGTCAGGTAGCTTATCACCTATAGACTAATACCGATAGAAACGGGCCAAAGGCGAGTGGTCCTCTGGGCGTGCATCGAGACATACATGGGCGCTATAGTGGCCTGCGTACTTTCAACACGTCAACTTGCTACCAAGATGCTTTACAAGATGAGGAAGCGGAAAGAAGGGCTGCCAGCAAACAACCCCATTTTCATCGACAGGTCATTGGCGCCGATAGCGGATGAAGAGGATATCCTGCCGCTGAGTGACGTTGGGGGATTGACGACTTTTACAGTCAGTAGTGGAAGTATGGCTGTGGCGGAGACGGAGTATGAGATGAAGATTATTACCAAGTCAGATCGGTGAGGCTGTTGGC
This sequence comes from Fusarium begoniae, assembly GCA_013186755.1. Lineage (NCBI taxonomy): Eukaryota > Fungi > Ascomycota > Sordariomycetes > Hypocreales > Nectriaceae > Fusarium > Fusarium begoniae. Next base: position 13,473 of record JAAOAG010000258.1, read on the forward strand.
AGATGAAAGGCGAGCATTGCATACTGAAGAGCGAATCATTTTCTTGGGCATTAGTTTATGATAGCGATTTAATACCATGTACCTTGCACAAAAAGTCAGCAGACATGAACGATCATTGGTTTTCCGAAACGCCGAGCCATGTCCATCGGAGTAACGTCAGTTCCGTGACACCAACCCTCACAGAAGCAAACAAGCTCACGCTCACTATTCCCAGGTTAATATTAAAGTAATCTTGGCTCCTAAACAAAGCACTAAAATTAAACTGTCAACGACAAAAAGAGACAAAGCGAGCGAGCGAGGGCGGATAAAGTGCAAAAAGGGTCGGAAACAAGCATCGTCATTATTTTAGATCCGCCAATCAGCGAAGGATTCAGAAAACTTGGCACATGTCGATGCAACTGACGTCACTGGCTGCGGGAAATATGTATTATGACAGAGGAAACGCGGGATAAGTCAGTTAGTACTCATGGCCACGTATTAAGCGGTGTGCAACCCATTGAGACCGAAATGCCATCATTGTGTGACCCTCAAGACCCTGGATCGGGATGAGACATATTATGCGCCCATGATCTGCGACTTTTCTTCTTTTGTTGAATGTCTCGGGTCGTTGGGCATCAAACCTACGCACTGATCTCATGCACTGGTAAAAAGGGAATATCTTCTAAGACAAAGAAGTCAGCCAAAACAACATCAGCAAGATGAACTACGCCAATATGATTGAGGAGAAAAACCTCAAGGTAACCACTCCATCTTTGTCCTATCCCTTGCACTTTATTAATGTGCCATGCTGTAGAAAACATTCATCATAGCTACACTATGCAGCACCCTCGTCGGAACATTCACTTCCTCAATGGGTCTCTGGGACCGCGTCAAAGAAAAGCGCAAGCAAGCCAAGCGCGACACGACCCAAGACGAGGAGATCAAAAAGCTCAAAGCCCAAGTCGAGCAAAACTCCCGCGCCCGCGACGAAGTCGAAGCCTCCTTCCAGCGCTCCGGCGCCCTCATCAACCGCGAGTTCGAAGACGGCTACCAACGCTACGGGCAGCGCTTTGCGATCGGCGATGTCATCACTGAGAATAAGCTGCAGGCGCAGGTCATTGCGCTGCAGCAGACTGTTATCAATGTCCTGCAGGATGCGGTCTATAATGGACGGCAGCTTGATAGGGCTGATATGGCGAGGTTGATAGCGGCGAGTGATGCGGCGAGGGAGGGATCGCTCGGGGCGTTGAGACAGCAGAGGGAGAGGCTTATGGACTTGGAGGAACCTGTGCTGCCAAAGGCGTTACCGCCGCCGAAGAGGGCATCGACTGTTATTAAGGATGATCCTCTTTATTGTCGCTACGCTCTCGATCTGCAATACATACCCGAACGACCCCTTGCATCGACATTTGAACCGCGGGGCGATTGTCGTTGTCCAGCATGCGATGTCTTTTTAGACGTTGAAGCAGACGACGCATGGGCAATTGGAAAGACAGCCACGCGCGTTATCACAGAACAAGGAGGCTACAAGCGCGAGATCGACGAAGAGCTCGAATTCCACATCAGCCCACGCTTCGTCATAAAGTGCCACACACCAGAAGGAGAATTCGCCTGTGTTCTCTGCTCCCGCTTCCGCGACGGCGATGTTCTATGTCCGAGCGCCGATACGCTCGTCAACCATATCGGACGGGAACATACTGTCGCGGAGATGGAGAGGGAGCCGGACTTTGAGGTCAGGTCGCTTGATCTTGACAAGGTTAGGCCTGTTGATATGAACAAGAGGATCATGCCGGCGAAGAGCGTTGGGTCTGATAGGAGGAGTTCGTCGGGAAGGAGTGTGGTCTCTGGGAGGAGTGGGGGGAGAAGTGTGAGGGCGATGAGTGTTGATAGGAGGAGTGTGGATAGACGGAGTGTTTATTAGGGAGCATTAGCATAGCGTGTTTTAAGCGTAGCAGATTGTAGATATCATTAGCATCACATATTCCATGTATTCTGTACTCATTTGATTGTGTATGATGAGAGCTTGCGTGATTAGGGACGTGGGGGACCTGCGAGACTGCAGCGCCGATCTTAAGGCCCAACCGTATGAGGGCATTCAGGGATCACCCCATCATGCCTTACTCTTCCTAACGCGCGGTTTCCTTTCATCCGAAACGGGTCGCGTGTTCACTTTTCACGTACAGCCATAACCGGACGGTCAAGTTGACTGCTGATAGACCAGCTGAGTTAAATTTCTCTCTAATAACGCCAAGTGCTCATAAACAAACTCTAACACTGAAAGATATCCCTTGCTCCAAAGTACCCCATACCAATTACCCAGTACACTTCTTCAACAACCCCTCAATCTTGCTCATAACCTCCGGAATCCTAAACGGCTTCGAAACAAGATCATCCATACCACTATCCAACGCCATCCTAATCTGCTCGTCTCTCACATTCGCCGTGACCGCAATAACAGGAACATGCTCCGCAATCATCCCCTCCTTCTCCAACCTCCTAATCTCCCTTACACACTGATACCCATCCATATTCGGCATCTCCAAGTCCATCAGCACAACAGACAGATCTGACCCCCCAGCTTTAAAGAAATGTGTCTTTTTGAGAAACTCCAACGCTTCAAGCCCGTCGTTCGTGGCACTTACGGTGCAGCCTGCTTTGCGGAGTTGGTTTACTAGTACTTTTTGGTTGATGAGGTTGTCTTCGACGACGTGCACTGTTAGCGAGCTGGGGGTGAAGACGGCGGCGAGGATGCTCTCGCGACGGGTTCGGGCGGGGGGCCTGAGGTGAACGGTGTTCTTGGCAAGGTTTGTAGTGGATGGTGTTTCGGAGGGGCTTGGCTGAGGTGAACTTTGCTCGTGGGGAGGTGAACATCGTCGAGCTTGGATGTAGAAACCGAAATCACTGCCTTTGCCGGAGGTAGACGCAACGCCGATTCGACCGCCATGTAGCTCTGCCAGTCGTTTCGATATAAACAGCCCAAGGCCACTGCCGCCGTATTTGTAGTGTGTTCGTGGGCTCGCCTGCTTGAATCTCTGAAACAGCCGCTTTTTCTCATCGTCGGTCAATCCACAGCCTGTATCCTGCACTCTATACCTCACGTATAAACCCTCTCCAGAACCCCATTCATCAGATCCAACAACACTCCCAATCTCACCCCTCGTAGGCGCAAACGCGAAGCCAGGAATGTTGTCAATTTCCGGTAGATCCTTCGACACTCCAACAGCGACCTTTATCACGCGTGTCGCAGAAGTCGCCGTGAATTTGATAGCGTTGGTCATGAGATTAATAAGAATCTGGAGAACACGGCTCGGATCCATAGCGACCCAATCAACACCTAGCTTCTCAAAGTCAGAGCCGATGTCAATCTCAAGCGTGATGTCTTTTGCCAGCATCTCTGACTCGAACATCTTGACAACTCTCTCAACGATAGCTTGCGGTTGACACACCACCGGCGTGATGAGCAAAAGATTCGAATCGAGTTTTGAAACGGTTAGGATATCGTCTACTATTGACCTCTGATGCTGAACGCAAAGCGCTATTGTTTGCGATGCATCGAGGCATGATTCAATAACATCCTGCGACGCTGCGATTCCGTTGGTGCGACATGCTTGCATCGCGGAGGTGATGTCATCTGCGCACTGAAGAATGGCACTCAGGGGGTTGCGCATCTCGTGGGATGTTATGTCGATGAATTCGTTCTGCTGGCGCCGTGTTTCCTCTGCTTCCTGCAATCGTCGATTTTGTAAACCTTGTGCCCACTTGAGATGGGATATATCCGTTATGGATCCCATGATGGACCGTAGAGTTCCGCTGGGGGTAATTTCAGGATGCGCTGTGACGAGGACCCAGAAGTCGATGGGTTCGCCGTGGATGTTGACGGGGTTTTCGAAACTTTCTCGAAGTTTCACTTCTCCTGACCAGGGGAGCATATCTTGCGTTAGACGATGCCATCCTTGTTCCATGACGCTACCAGAATTCTTCATGAGATCAGCCCATGATACATCACCCTGGGTATCTCGACTATGACCCGTCATTTCGTAAAAGCGATCATTTGCTTCGCGGAGAATACCTTCTGGACTGGTCAGAAACATTCCCAATGGTGAAAGCTCTGTCATTCTTCGAAGACGGCTTGCTTGAAGGTCCAATTGCTGTGTGAGTTCCTCCTTTTCCAGAGCTGCTGCTTCTGCGGCATCTCGACCACGTCTTGTCTCGTCTTCAAACAGAATCGTCGATGCTAGCGACGTCGCGAGTTGATTGTTGAGAAGTGTTGCGAATGAAATATACCCCTCATCATATGGTCTTCGAGGATTGACACCCAGCACAAGAAACGCCAGCACCGTCTCGCCATTCGTAGGTCGAACCGGAAAGATAATTGCCTCCGTACCAGCCTCTCCAAATCCTCGCCACTGAATCCCCTGTAAAAGATCCTCGGGCAACGTTCCATCTCGTATCCTCACAAGCGTTGGCTCCCTCGTCCGCATCGCCTCTCGGAAAGAAGGCACAAATCCCTGATAACTCCTCTTGAGATCAATCTGCTGTGGCGCAGCATCGTGTCCCAGCGGTATCCCAATCGTTCCCTCCAAATAACACGATTTGCTTGATATGGTGCTCCCAGACGAACTGGACTGATGATCTGCTTCTTCAGCCTCGCCGACAGAGTACAGCAGTGCAAACGGGACATCTCGATGGTTATCCTCAAGACCATCCAACACCGACTTCCAGAAACTCTTAATACTCGTGGCTTTCCTCAAAGACTCACTGACTTTGTTAATCGTCCCCATGCGCCGTTGACCTAGGACCAAATCCGTCGTCTCAAACGGCGCATTGTAAAAGCCCACAATCCTCTCCGTCCCGCCATACAACGGCGTGAGCGACCAGCAAATATGCGTCTCCTCTAAAAACCCCCTCCTGAACAACGCCAGTTCATTATTGTCGCTCCTAAAGCTGACACCAGTCCTCACAACCTCTTGCAACGCCGGTCCAAGAACTTCCCAAACCTCAGACCATGGCCCCGACGCTCCAGTGCCGAGCATGGACGGATGTTTGTTCCCAGCGAATGCAACGGCGTACGCTTCATTGTAGAGCATCGTCATGTCGCTGCCCCAGAAGATATTCGCAGGGTGAGGATTGTTGATCACGAGATTGGCTACTTGGCGTAGTTCGGGGGACCATGAGGACATGGGACCTAGGGGTGTGGAGGACCAGTCTATGGCGCGGAGGAGGCGGATGTAGGGTGATAGGAGACCTTTGGGGTTCGTGACTGTCCAGTCTGCGACGGCTTTTTCGGGTTTACCTAGGATGATGGAGCCGCTGCTTGAACTGCCCGTGTTACGATCCGAACTTCCTTTGGAGGTACTGCCTCGCCACCAAGATCGGAATGGGAATTTTCGCGGTGTCGATGCTATCAGCGTTGCTTCCGTTGGCGTCAACTCGTGCGTCGTATCCTCAGCGGTCTCGTCCTTCGTCTCAGGCTCCTGCTTCGGCGTTTTCGAAACCTCGCCCTTGGGGGTATCCTCATCTTTTAAGCTCGGCGTATTCGCTCTCGAGAGCGCACTCAACGATAAACTCGCCGGCGTATCAGGATGCTGCCAAAGTCGATTCCCACTAATCAATCTCCATCTCTTCCCAACCGTCGACCCCGTCCAAAGCAAGCCCTTGTACAAAAAGAATAAGGGAAACACGTCCTTCGAATCATCCTGCTTTGTAATTCCTGTAGCCCACGTCTTGAACTCCGCATACTCACTCTCGCTCTGCTCACCGCGCACAGCATCTAATAGTCGTTCATGCGTCGCGAGCGCACTGTTGCAAAACACAGGCTGAATAGCCTTTGAGCGTAGCGGTGTCTCATCGTCAGGATCAAGATCAATAATAAACGTTGGCCGAGAGTCTGCGTTCAAGATATCGCGAATGTTCAACTTGTCGAGATCATGTGCGATGTCGGACTCCATCGTCAACAAGCGAATGTTGACGAAGCAAAGTTTGTGGTATTCGCTGCGGTATTATTTTGTGGGTTTGCCAAGGCAACATCAAGCCATGACGTTGAGACTAGCCGAGATGATCTTCATGAAATCTACGGCAAGTTACTCTAGTCTATCCCCTGATGTCCATGCACGTCGTGATAGTTTCCCATCATCAGTCTTTTTACAATCTCTACCGCTATTATGGGTATGTTACATCGAGTGTCTGTTACAAGAGAATCATCTAATATGGCTAGTCTACGGCAAAGCCCTTCTCGCGACAATGCAGCATGAAATGTCGGGTTGTACGTGATAAACAAATGATGTAACAGTGTTACGGGAAATAACCCTCCTTCCAGGCTTTTGGGCCGACGCTAAGATGCTAGCGGCCCGATCCAGATCTCGGGCTCCGATTTTTCGATCGGGCTTTTCTTCAAGCATCATTTTTTGGGGAGATTGATCCGTGTCTGAGAATCGTATGGGATTGTTTTTCCGGCGGGAACATCACCCGTGATTGAGATCCATTATCTTATCGCAATCTGGGGCATGGCTGAGATTGGCGTGTCAGTTGTTATTTTTAGTGCGTGGGGCTTGAGGTTCAGCTAAGATCGCATAAGATGTGCAGCAATAGGTTTTCCATTCTGCTTCATGGCATCAATTGATATTTATCTCATCATAGGCATTCTAATTAATGGGCATCAAAATTTTCATATTTGACTCTTTAGACAAACTGGACCCAACCAACCTATCGTACCTAGTAGAATACCGCAACTCCAGCCATCTTGTGTAGGGTATCTCAACAGTTCATCTCCGCTCAAAGCCGAATCAATATCTCGCAACAGCAAAGTGGCTTCCAAAACCCATGTAACGTCCCAATCCCTTGAAAACCCTTAATCACTTCCAAGTGCTCGACGTCTCTATACCTCTTTGCTTATTCTTCTGATACTCATCGCTCAACGCCGAATACAACGCCTTCACCCGATCAACTTCACTACTCCAATGCTTCCTCTCATCCCCGTCCTCAATTTCGTCAACAACATCCTTCACACTCTTGGCAGTAAAGAACTTATTCCTCTTGTTATACAACGCCCTCTTCCCAACAGCCTCGTCACTCTCCCCCTCCGCCCTCACCCGGAAAACCTCTTCCAAAATCTCAATATCGTACGGAATAGCGAACTGATCACGGCTATCCTCGTACGTAAACAGATAATACAGCTCTTTGAAGCCAGACCATGTGATTCCGCTCAAGCAAAGACTGCAAGGTTCGTGTGTCGCGAAAAAGACACAGTCCTCGCGGGGATTGGGTCGAGATTTGGAATCGGGATATGTTTGCGTGTAGAATGTCTGGATGCAGTTGATCTCCCCGTGAAGAAGTGGTGATGCGCGCTCATTGTTCGTTGAGACGGTTAGAGGTTTGAGGGTTTCTGATGAGAGGATTGCGGCGCCGAAGACTTTGCTGCCTGAGCGGACGCCATCACTCGTCAAGGGGACAATGTCGCGCTCGACAGTTTGAAGAAGTGCAGCGAGAATATCTTGAGATGTTTTAGCTGCCATTTTTGAGTATAACAAGAAAGTAAAAGTCTGTCTGAGCTGAGAGGGATATTCGTCGTTCAAGTAGACTTTCTTATCTGATAACTCCTCCAACATCGGGGCTTCCCGATTGAGACATTCAAGGGTCCAGACCCCGGCACGCGGCGGTACCCGCTCTATACGCTCAGTGACATGCCATTGGTAGTGTCAGCCGTGTCAGTGAGCGTATAGCTGAAGGATTTGGTTCTGATTCAACCGTCAAATGAGGATGTGCAAGAGTGTGCGTCATGAGTGAGATTCGTAATTGACGCTTTACTGCTTGCAAGCGGTGAATCTGACACCTCCAGCCCCCCCGCATCATTGTCGATCCGAAACTGCCGGGAGTAAGCATGGCTTGAGAGATGAGGTACAAAAGGATGGACGATCGCCGTCTGAAATGGCTGGACTATCAACTCGGCAGCGCCCTCTCACCCTCACTCTTATACAGATAACTACAGCTCAATTCATCGACAATGCGTTTCGCTCTCACCCTCTCGTGGCTCCCCCTCAGCCTAGCCCTCCATATCCCCGAATCTCTCGACCGCCGCACCAAACATAAACCCATCACAGACTGTTCAGCAGAGCAAGTCATTGACCTTCTCAAACTTGAACCCAACACCGAAAAGGGTTACTTCGTCCAAACTTTCGTAGACCCGATCACCGTCCCAGGAACCAATCGATCCGTCAGCACAGCTATTTACTATCTACTCGAAGGTTCCGCAGGACAATCTCTCTGGCATAAACTCGATGCTGCGGAAGTTTGGCATTATTACGCCGGTGCACCGCTTGTTCTGTCTCTATCGAAGAATGATGGATCTTGTACAAGGGATCATGTCATGGGCAATGATCTCTTCGGTGGACAAAGACCGCAGGTTGTTGTCAAGGCGGAGGAGTGGCAGAGTGCCCGAAGTCTGGGTGACTGGACTCTTGTTGGGACGACCGGTAAGTGATGTCATGATATCGAGAGAGTGGAAAGATGAACTAACGTGCGATAGTTGCGCCAGGATTTGACCCGGCTGGGCAGGTTCTGAAGCCAGAGGGATGGAAGCCCAAGTCTTGCAAGACGCCCCATTAACGCTCCCTTTAATTTGTGGCCAGATGAAACCTACGAGACAAACACGAGGATTCATCCAATTGTTCAATACACATCTTTAGTCGGTAACATATGAGTGATCAATTTCTGGTGCAGTAATGCGTAAGGTCTAAGTGAACTAATAAGTATGTACAAGAATTAAATAATGTGTCCCAACCGCGAGAATTAATGACGACCAGGTAGTCGAGAAACAATGAGTGACTCAACGAGAGAATCTAGAAAGCGCAGGCAAAGGAACGGAAACCGACACATGCGTATCATCTTTCCTCCCATCCGACGACGCAACCCTCACCATTTCGCAGTCCAAACCACCATGATCATCAAAGGTTTGAGGACTAGACTCATGCGTGCCTTTTGCTGAGTAGGTAGCGTTTCTAAAAGCTCGTACGAACCATGGCTTTCTTCCCGGCGCTTTCCAGGTCCAGTATTCTTTCATGTCGTAGTTATCTGGCTCTAATCTCCCGCCTGAGACGCGGACGGTGAGGGAAATCATGAGATTGAGAGCTGTGTAGAGAAACATGCCGCTGAGGAGACGTTAGCTGGGGAACTGTTCAAAATAGAGGGTAACTTACGCGATGATACCGTAGGCTACGCTGTACGAAAATGGAACGAAGGCGATGACAACGAATGAGGGGAGGGTGTCACCGATATAGCGCCAGTTTATCTCAGTGATCTGACGAGCCATCATGCATCCGACCTGAAAATATCAGCCAACTCCGAGAACACGTCCATTTCACCACTTACCAGAATAAGAGCAGGTCCAGTAGCCCACGGCGGCACAGATGAGAAGATCGGCCCAAACACGATTGACAAAAGAAACAAGAACCCAGTAGTCATAGCTGTAAGACCCGTGCGACCTCCCTCAGCAATACCAGCGCCGCTCTCAATGAACGCTGTAACAGGTGAACAACCAAAGAGAGCGCTGACGGAAATACTGATTGCATCACAGCAGTAAGCGAGTGTTGATCGGGGGAAATCTCCATCTTGATCATCAACAACGCCGCAGAAACGGACCATTGAAAACATGGTTGCTGTTGCATCGATGATATCGACACTAGATTTGTCAGTGGAGGCAAGATCAGAGTGGATGAGGAACTTACTAGAGAAAGGTGAAGAGCGCGAGGGCGAATTGAGTACCGTGTTGGCCGACGTTCCAGTCAAGAGCGTTGAGGGTATGCTTCATGGGGTTGATGGAAGCGACTTTGCGGAAAAGTTCGAAGCGTGAGTCTCCTTCTGGTGTGTGAGGAAAGTATGTAACGGCAGTGTCACGTCTACTTGAATTAGAAACTCGAAAAGGTAGCAGGCAGGGGACGACTTACGGCCATGAGAGGATGGATACAAAGGCAATGCCAATGACGAAAGCGTATTTGACCCGGAAGGCCATGAGATACGCCGTCAGTAACCCACCAGCAAATATCGCAGTCCAGAGCTTTCGCACAAGTCAGTATGTTTCTTCACACTTCATCATCGACTCACCTTTGGACTAGTCATGATACCGCCCTCACACATCTGAGTATCCGGGTTAATCCTATCAACAGGGCATCCAGCAATCGCCAAAGGCGTCGCGTTAAACCCCCCAGTAATAGCACCAATACCCGAACCGTACGACAGACCAATCTCAGTAAGAAACAGACCAATGCCAGCTCCCGTTGCAGATTTTATAGTTGACGGGATGAGTTTGACGAGCCACTGTCGCATGCCTGTTAGTGCAAGGAAGACAAAGATGAGGCCTTCTGTGAAGACTGCCGTTAATGCGACCCCGTAAGGAATACTGCCTGAGCCGTTGTAGCCTACTACTTGAAAGGCGAAGTAGGCGTTGAGGCCCATGCCAGGTCTGGGCTTGTTAGATGGGTTAAGGCTTTGCAGATGGGGACTTACGCGAGGGCTATAGGGAGGTTGGTGAAGAGACCAAAGACGAGACTTGCGAGTCCAGCGATCGCTGATGTTGCCGTGACGAGATCTCGCCTCACCTCTGGAATCTCATTAGTCCTCTTCTTCGCGAAGTGGATAGTGAACTCACCCTCTTTACACATAACATAGCTATCGATCTTATCGCAATCAATCCTATTCGTCTCATCACAAACACAAGGACCGCCTGTCTGCGACAGAATTGAAGCCTACATCTCATCAGCACTCCTTGTCTACTCTCCCTCACAAACTGCTTACATTGACAGCAATGATATACGTCATAGCAGCAAAGGTCGTCGCCCCAGCACGAACTTCTTTCAAGAATGTCGTCCCGTCGATCTCCTTAATCTAAAGGCAGATTAGTAAAGGGTGCTTTACGACTGGAATGAAACATACGTGACTACTGCCTTCTAGCCTGAATAACCGGCCAATGAAGGAGGTTGCGACACGCCTGTTGAGCCTCGTGGCCAGATCTGCCGCGTGGTTCTTCATGATTGCTTCTAGATTCTTTGTGCTCAGAAAACACCTTTTTTTTTTCACATCAAAGAAAATTCAGCACATGAGGAAGTGAATGAAGGGTGACGTGAGATAATAACGCAGCTAACAATTGTTGACACCTCGCTTAGACACCTCGCTCTGCATAATTACGTCTCACCATTAAGCCACCAACAGTATGCACTGATCAATAAGAATCAAGGCTGCACACCAACTTCGTCTTAGCGGGAGTCACCGAAATCGGTCTGGGTGGGAAGTGTTACCCGGGTCGTTGGTGAGGCTGGCTGAGGAACGCTAAAAGCCACGCCAACCATGTGGTTTGAGTATCTCGTAAAAAAAAAAAAGAAAAGTTAAAACTTGTACGTGGTTGCACATTGGTCAGGTACGAGAGCGAGATTGATGGAGTGAAACTTTCGATAGTTTGGTCAAGGGGAAGTTAATCGCGTGGTTCTCGTTTCTTTTTGATACATCATTTCGATCTGCCGATGGCGCATGACGACCCAAGATGTCAATGCATGTGCCCGTCTGTTCCGTTAATCCAAGGAAATAACAAAAAGAAGCATGATCTGATGTCCTACCCACAGACCCCTGAGCTTGTACCAAACTGTTTGCTTACCCAAGCCACACGAAACTCAAGACCCAACAATGCGGAAAAGGTTGCGAGTGTTTGAGCTCGTGGCAGGCTGACTTATCGAGATTCTAGGCGGGACTAGACTTGTGTTGGGTTGGGTTTGGGCTGGGTGATCACGGTCCCCGCAAATGGTCTAGACCTTCAAGCCACGATATGCAAAAGTGATGCTTTGAGCTACTGCTTTCTCGGCATTGGCGTGAGGTATTTGATCCATGGTACGTGCGTTTCCCTTCCGCCTAGGCCAATTACGGTGTTGAGAATATCAAGGGTATTGTGAAACAGCACAGGGTGAGTGTCGTATGTACCTAGCCATCATCATGACTTGTTGTTAATAACGATCACACGACGAACTCAAACGTTAACAAATTGCATTGGACAATTCTTTGTGTGAGGCAACAACATTGGCATGCTGATTGTCAAAGCAAACAATGGCATCTAAGTTATGCTCGGCCAGTGCACAAAAAAAAGGCGTCAGATAGCCGCAAGCCACTCCAACGCCCAGGCCGCATCGAGACCCAAGACATGAGGTGATCTGCCTATTCCCCTGCATGAGCACAGTTAAGCTGACCTCCGTCTCCCCCGGTGTCTCGGCTTCACAGAATATTACCGTTTCGATTCGGGTAAATCGTAAGCTACCCGCCCGTATTCTTAATCTCACATAGCGCCCTTCGCGTAGACAACACCCTTCTCTTCCGCTGGGCATGCCGCATTCCCCAGGCCCCCTCGGATCTCCCATTCCGCCAGCCACTTTCTCGCGATTAGACTTCCGCAAATCCCGTTTCGCGACGAAAGGCCTCGACACTCTCCACATCAAAGACAGAGTTCAGCCTTGCATTCGCCAGCTGCAAGCCCGCTCGCCCCCTTTGACCCAATCCCCTGGGTATGTCTCTCTCTTGTTTAATTTCGTATGCAACCCTCGTTCGATTCTGTCCGCCTCCCCCCCCCTGCTCCCTGCCTCCCCTCATCAATCTTTGTTGTCTTTCAGCTCAGCATGCATGACACCATGGCGCCGTCCTCATTAACAGAACCAGACGCAGCGGCATCAGAGTCCTCCACCCGCGACCGCTTCTACTCCATCCTCCGAAAGCCAGCATCGAACCTCGCCCTCCGAATCTCAGACCTTGATCGATACCGCCTCAACATGTGGGAGGTCAGTTGGGCGGCTCCCAAGGAGTCGCGAAAGGAACACCGTGAGAATAAAGCGACGAGCGGCAAATCTGCGACAAAGGCGCGATCGATCTTTAGTCGTGGATCTAACTCGTCGCATGAGGCACCGTCGTTTGGGAGCTTTTATAACAAACGGAAGAACGCCGAGAGGGGGAATGATTCTGTGTCGTCAACGTCTTCGAAAGCGAGCGCTGTAGCGGGGAATTATGAGTTGGAGGCAGATGAGGCTTCGACGTTTTCGGTGAGGAGTGAGCAGACGACGATCAATATGGCGAGGGTTGTTGATCTCAGCGCAAGGCGAAATGGGCAGATTCTCGAGCGCTCTCAAGGTTTGCGACATCGCGCGGGTGTTTTTGTTTTATACTAATGTTTTGGTAGAGTTATACGTTGGGGATAACACGCTTCTGGAGCCGCCTTCACCAACACTCACATCATCTTCTGCGCCGTGGGATACAGAAACCCTTGAGCGCGTCATCATACAGCCATGGCCGCTCATTCAAGCCTTGAGTGATGACTCGTTCGTCGCGCGAAGTACCGAGGCTACAACATCTCAGCGCACATCCTACGATACACCGTATCTCATCAATTGCGGCGTCACCATAATGGCGACACCCAGCATCAAGTCTAAGCATCGCGCTCGCTCACCAAGCACCCAGTCAGTCTTTACATCAGCTCACCGCGAATATGTACTTACCTCACTCAGATCTCAACCTCAACGTCCACAGAGCAGTCGATCACCAACTAAAGCCAAGACCCCACGACGCATGCCATCGTCCACTGCGTCACTGCGAGCAGAAAGCAGTGATAATTGGCAGCCTCCCGTTGAATGGGCATGCACGCCTACTGAGCCCTCATTCCAATTCCCCGACGAAGCTGTCCCCGAGCCAGAAGCCATCATCCCCAAGGAGCTCAACGCGATGCAGTTGGGTGTCAAGCAACTTGCCAAAGAGGACAACATGATCAGACTTGTGCGTCTTGCTGAGTCGCAAGGTGTCAATAGCCCACCAAGTCTGTGTCAGGATCTGGAGGTTGAGAAGATGCAGTGGATGCTCTCTGCCATGTTCAACATGGATGGACCGGAGTATTCTGAGATTAATGATGATGATCTTGATGATGAGTCGGCGGATCCACCGAAGAGGATTCTTGCTCTTTATGAAACACCCGGTAAGTAATCTCACTCGCGCACTCATCTCACTCAGCTAACTTCTCGCAGCTGTGACTTCATACCTAGCTGCTGTGAATCACAGCAAACAGGTCTACCATCTCTCCGCAGCACCCTTATCACCCGCTTCATTCCCAAACATCCACCCCGTCCTCACACCAGTGAGATCACCCTCCGCATTTCCCGTCGCCCCATCTACTATTGAAGCCGTTCACTCACTGCGTCTTCCTCTCGCTATGCCATCACAAGATATCCCCGCTCTCTTAAGAAACATCCATCGGTGTTTGGAGCCAGGTGGCTCATTACAACTCACCATCATTGATCCACTTCCCGTCACTAGCACTCTGGGTCCCCTTCTCCGCTCGTGGATTGAGGATCACCTTCTCTTCAATCTGGAAGCTAGTTTCCGCTGCACAAACCCAAGCAAGTTGCTGCCTCTCTGGCTTAATGGTGCATCACTTCGTGTCGATCCCGACTGTATCGAGACGACACCATTCTTCGCCATTCCTCTTGATAATGGCCAGCTTCAGTATGTGAGAGACGGCCACATATCTGAAGAGGGATTGAGACAAGAACTTCGCAATCTTGTGGGCCGTATGCTATGGATGGAAATTTGGAGAGAATACATCGTCGCAGAACGTTGGTGGTGGGAAAATCCCGAGATTCTTCAAGAGTGTATTCAACATCAGACGACGTGGGAATGGAAACTGATCGAGGCAGTCAAGGAAACCTAATAATTTCTTTTGTTTTGGCCGTTTATTGTTAATTTGGTAAGGTTTAGATAGCATTATACCCTGGGAGTCCCAATGATAATTATAATTGATGGAAGTATATCTATTCCCTGCGGTCTCTTTCTTCAAGCTTCTTATCGACTTTGGCTGAACAACTCAAGCCCTGGCGCTACCCAGATTCTTATGCTCCTCGAGACCATCCGTCTGCCTCAAAGTCTCCACCAGTCTCTCAATCCTTCCACTCTCATCAACAGTCGCGAAGAGAAAGACCTCATATTTAGATGGAGGTTTGTTGGAGAATTCTGCAGTGACAAAATGGCGCTCGGCGAGTTGGTTGCCTTGGCGAAGGAAGTGCGTCACTTGGACTTTGATGCCTGTCGTAACCTGTCGCAGATGTTGTATATGCTCAACAAATTCGGGGAAATCTATGCATTTTCCGTCCACAATTGATGTATAGTCTTGAGTGAAGAGGCCTTCGAGATCGGCTTGGGTGGTTTCTGGTTCGCCGATGAAGATACTCTCAAAGCCTTTTTCGTACTCTTCAAGAGACGATGTCCAGTCGACGTGGGGTGGTGTAGATGTCATTTTGTGTAACTCAAAAGGTTATTCGTCAGTAAATAATGCCTATTGTGACGTGGTGAAGATATGGTTGGAAATAGTATAAATTATTGTAGAAATGTTTTTTATATATATGTAGACGTCGCCGCGGACTCATCTCCGAGCCCCGCGGACCTCCGGCGTCATCGTATGGATTACGGTAAACCATTAATTGTAAGCTCGGACGAAAGTTTGAAGGGTTATTATACTATCAATCACAGAGAGGAGTCCGAATATTACTTTCCAATCACGAATACAACTCAAAAGGCGAATGCTGGTGCTGTTGTCGCATCCGCTCCCACTTGCTGAGGTTGGTGATGCTACGCAGCTACCCGGTAGTGTATTGCTCTATTTACTGAACAGAATATGCATATCTTCTTCAACAAAGTCATTTGCCTCCTCAGTATTGCAGAAAAAGTCAGAACCTTTACATTCAAGCATTTTTTACTTGATAAGTGTTTTATTTCATTTTTCCTTCCTCATTGAGTAGACAACGGATACACCGAAGTGTAAAATCAGGAATGTGCAGAGAGCAGGACTCCATCTCGAAACAGTAAAATTAGGCTCAGAAGACTACGGCGTGATGCCATTGTATATGAAAACAATGACCATGTTAAAAAGAAACTCATCGATCTCACAGTGCTAAACATCTTGGCTTGTTAAGTTGTTATATGAAAGAAATGGTCACTCGAATGTAGCCATTAGAGCAGTACAATTCAGTGGGTCCAGCGAGAAGACTAACGGCAGCCGATAACGGATTCCTGCCAATAGGCTTACTTCCAATGCGCTAGATTAGCTTTCTCCAAGTCTTGCACTAACAAAACGAACCCCACCTCCACCCAAGCTCAAGCGTGAAGTCGTTCAATCGCTACGAACTCTCCTCATCACTGCGTATTTCTCTACAACTCTGCCTCAATCACATCATAAAGAGGAAAGGTCAGCGATAAACAGCAAAAATGCGTGTCCTAGGTCTTCTCGGCGGCACTACCTACAACGCAACCCTCCTCTACTACAAACAAATAAACTCCTATGTCCAAAACCGTCTCGGCGGCGGCCACTCCTCCAAACTCCTCCTCCACTCCTTCGACCATGCCGAACTCTTTCGTTTCTTCCAAGCAGGTAACTACAACGAAGTGTCCAGCCAGATCTGCACCGCCGCAAAGAATCTCAAGTCCATCGGTGCAGAAGCCATCGTTCTCTGCGTAAACACAAATCATCGCTGGGCAGAGGATGTTGAAAATGCAACGGGTCTTCCATTGTTGCATATCATTGATTTTACGGGTGATGTGATTGTTAAACAAGGGTTGAAGAAGGTTGCGTTGTTGGGAACGCAAATTAGTATGGAGCAGGACTTTTTGAAGGGGAGGCTGGAGAGGAGGTTTGGGGTTGAGGTTCTTGTTCCGAAGGGGGAGGAGGTGAGGAAGAGGATGAATCGTGTGATTTTTGAAGAGCTTTCTTGTAATAGGGTACTTCCTCAGTCAAGGGAATTTTATCTGGATCAGATCAGGGACTTGTACGGGAGGGGTGCCGAAGGGGTTGTTTTGGGGTGTACAGAGTTGCAGATGATATTGAAGCCTGGGGATGTCGATATGCCGATGTTTGATACTGTGGAATTGCATGCGACGGGAGCTGCCAAGTGGCAGTTGGAAGAGTAACAATGTCCATGGCTGCTTGATCATCTGATACAGTGAAGTTCTGCTTTACTGTAGCAGCAGACTGGAAAGAAATACTGATCGTTCTCATATTCATTTATCATGCTTTCGGCCGTAATGTTGTCTACTCTAAAAAGTTCCTCTTCCAACAGATTTCGCGCTAATAATCATCATGCCTAACGTCTTGGAGCCCTTATTTGTTAAGAATGGCGGACCAGTCGTACTTCTTGGCCCATTCCTCCCAGCTCGTCATGGAGCAGTCAATGCCAGCCTGTCAAGTCAGCATGCTTCCAAACTCTCAGAACAAAACACATACCTCTCGGATATCCTTCGCCTTGAGCAGCTTCATACCGCCATCGTATCCAGGATCAGAAGTATATGAAAACATGTATCCTGTCTCAATACCCGCGTCCCGATCAGGCGTAGCAGCAGTCATTTCATCTGGCGTCACCTGGCGGTATTTGACAGGGACATTGTTGATACGGCCCCAGGTCTCAATCCACTCTGGCCATGTGCAAGTTGTGCCCTCAGCCATGTAAGCTTTGCCAGGGGGCATCTGGTACACGGCGTAGGTGAAGTTGCCTAGATCTCCTACTGGGTCGAGATGAGGAGCGGGACTGTCGGGGGAGGTAGTGAAGGACATTTCAAAGGTTCCATCAGGGAGCTACTTCTTATCAGTGGCAGCCCATGGTAAATGTGGAAGAACCTACCTTGTTCATATAAGAGTCGGGTAAAATGTTGAAGCTGGTGTAAAAGTATCCCGTGTGAATGCAAGACATCTTGGCCGCAAGCTCAGGATACTTCTCATCAACATACGGCGGAAAAACATCTGCCTTGCCATCAAAATGATACAACTCCTTGAACTTTCCTCCACTGCACTTCTCAGCCTGACTCAGCGTCGAGACCAAAAACCCATTATCATCCAGGCTATCAACCACCGTAGCAGCCGCATCGACAATGTTTTTGCCCTGCTGCACCTCAACATTGTATGCAAACTTTCGACACGAGATACCCTCTTTCTCCGCCTGCTCCCGACAATCTGGTCGGAAAAACGGCTCCCAGTAGTTGGTCACGCTGAAGATAACGTTTGCTCCAGCAAAGGCGCTCTTGAGAGTCGAGACGTCATTGAGATCAACAGCCACGACTTCGGCTCCCGCCGATGACAGGGCTTGGGCGGAGGGTGAGGCGGTGTTGCGGGTCAAGCCACGCACTTTGAAGCCCGCCTTGAGAAAGCGACGGGCGACGGAGCCGCCCTGGTTGCCTGTGGCGCCAACGACGCAGATGAGTTTATCGTTGGCCATTGCTTTGTTTGTTTGTTTGTCTGTCTTTGTTGGTTCTGCAATTGAAAGAGGAGAAGGGGGAGAAATTCGGTGAGGGTTTATTTCCTTAGCCGACTTGGCTTTAGTTGGTGCTGCTAGAGTCTAGGCCCCCCTCTAAAAGACGGAGATGCATTCCTAGATCGATGTGACTAAACCCGTTCGAGCCCATCCTCGCGTGTTTTCCCCAATCGTACCACGGCCCTGGGAATGCCCAATTTTCTCTATCTCTGTCTCTCTCCGCTCTCTCTCTCTTTCTTCCGTGTGTCCCGCGCTTTTCCCCACGTGGCTGATTTATCTTTTCCCTCATTCATACTCCGCTCCAAGCTTGACATGACTACGGTTTCACATACCTAATAGTGCTTATTTGGGCCATCGCTGCTCCTTATCTTGCCACTATGGGCTCTGAACACGATTCCAAACCAAAGACGTCTTCGTCGCCTGTAGCGTCGGGGTCTCCTCCACCCGTTACCACTCTGTCGGGTCAAGATCCTGGCGAGACGCGCCGATCGCCCGCAGATGAACAGGACCAACAGCCAGAAGAGCATGCGCCGCTCCAAGTCGATGTACGCTTTGACTCACTGACACACTAATTAATATATCGTATTGATTGATTTTAGGAGGATGAAATAGCTGGCGATGACGCAGACTCTACTTATGGCTCTGACCGAGGCTCAACCTACACTGCTTCCGTCACGTCATCAATCTACGACTACCAGTATGAAAATGGCCGTCGCTACCACGCTTTTCGCGAGGGTCAATACGTTCTCCCCAACGATGACCAGGAGCAACAGCGTCTAGATCTTCAGCATCACATCTGGCGCTTACTCCTCGGCGGCGCTCTACACACAACACCGCTACCTAACCCAGACTCACCCGACGAATATCGCATTCTGGATCTCGGCTGCGGCACTGGCATATGGGCTATAGAAATGGCAGACGAGTACCCCAACGCCACAGTCGCAGGCATAGACCTTTCTCCGATCCAGCCGGACTGGGTACCAGGTAACTGCATGTTTCACGTTGACGACTACGAAGATGAGTGGACGTACCGCGAGAGTGAGAAGTTTGACTACATCCACGGTCGGGCGCTCAGCGGTACGAGTGCAGACTGGATGAGGTTTTATCAGCAGGCGCTTAATAACCTGAAGCCAGGCGGATACATGGAAATGCAGGAGTATGATGCGTGGATCTTCAGCGATGACGATAGTTGTGATAGGGCGCCGTGGACGATGGAGTGGGTTAATAAGCTTGATGAGGCGAGCAAGATGTTTGGGAAGCAGATCAATGTTGCAAAGTATCATAAGCAGTGGATGATTGATGCTGGGTTCGAAGATGTCGTTGAGAGAGTTTACAGAGTAAGTTTTTATATCACCGTTACATCGCTGGATGCTAACTTTGGTAGATACCCATTGGTCCATGGGCGAAAGACCCGACGCTGAAGGAGCTTGGCAAGTTTGAGCTGACGCATATGCAAATGTCGGTTGAGTCGCATACACCAGCTTTGTTCACGCGTGTATGGAATTATTCTCACGATCAAGTCATGGTGTTGATGGAGGGCGTGAAGCGGGAGTTTCGAAGTCGTGAATTGAGATTGATCACGAGTTATCGATTCATCACGGGACGGAAGCCAGCAGAGGTTTAGTTACGAGAAGATGTGCTGGTAGCATCGAGCATGGAAAGAGTCGTTAGATCACGAAGCATGGGTAGTTGAGCGGGCGTTTGGATATAGGAGGAAATTGACTTTCCGTTAATGACTTGGAAGGTATGCGCCTCTCTGTATGACTATGGGGATAACTGCTGCCTTTAGGGTCTGTGATAAGGTTGTGGGTGGTCATAAGAGGTTTCTTCACCTTTGTGTGCTGGGGGCTCAAGCCTCTTATGGCCACCACAACCTTATCACAGACCCTAAAGGTAGCAGCCATCCCCAATTAAAGGTAGTAGTTATCTCTATGATTATATAGAGAGGCTCAAACCCTCTGAGTCATTGGACTTTGTTATTTGATTTGCTACGAGATCCGAGAACTAGCAGTGATTCGAACTACCGGAAATGGCGTTGGAGTAATGTTTGAGCCAAGAAAACAATCTGATCTTGACTTTCCGTCTCTCAGAGCTCAGAAGCTTGATCAAGAGCATGAGATACCAACCTCTTGTACCCCTCAACAGCCTGCTCCAGATCCGAAACCTTCAAATGCTCATGCGCAGAGTGCGCCTCGAGAATCGAGCCAGGTCCGTACAGATATCTCTTATGGCTCCCCTTGAGTCTCGGGATATCTGTCCCGTAATTCAGTACTACAGTCTCAAAGCCTATCAAGTTAGTCACAATTCCATCTTCTGGTGATTTACTTACCGTCAACGTCATAGTCCGTTGGCACTGGTCCAATACCATACGAGAACTCAACGACAAGGCTCGGGTCACTCTCCTCAACCGCCTGACGTATTAGGTTCCTGATACCCTCTGGAGTTCCACCAGCGACTCTGACTCCTCCCGTAGCATAGGCACTCGCTGGGATGACATTTCCAGCAACACCACCTTCAATCCTACCCACATTGAGAGTAGTGTTCCCAAACTCTTCACTCCCAGGAAACTCAATCTTTTGAAGAGCCGCTAATCCACGAATAAGACTATCAATAGCATTGCTTCCCGTCTCAGGGTATCCAGAATGACCAGCCTTTCCATTGGCTTTGATAGTAAATCCCAGTCCACCTTTGTGACCTCGAGCGAGTTTGAGCTCTGTTGGTTCGCCAAAGATGACGGACTCCCAGGATAGACCTAGATCATTGACGTTGCCCATTCCCGGCCCACCTGTCTCTTCACCCACCACGAACAACAGCGCTACATCGCCTTCATTGACCGCCTTTTCCTCAAATAGGTCTTGGACAGCAATGATCTGCGCTGCGACACTGCCCTTTGCATCGACTGTTCCTCGGCCCCAGATCTCATCACCTCGCCGCTCATAAGGCCAGAATGGGGGAACAGTGTCAATATGAGACGTCACGAGGACTCTTGTGTTTCGCGTGTTATTGAAGTAAGCCAAGACGTTATCGCGGTTCTTGGCGACCGTCTGAGCCTCAACAGTGAAACCTGCATCATGGAGGTATGTTTTGAGAAAGTCGATGACGTGCTTCTCTGAGCCAGTGATTGAGGGTCGCTCGACAAGTGACTTATGTAGATCGAGAAGAGGTGATGACTCTAGTGACCCATGAGAGAACGGGAACTGGACGTTTCCCAGGTTGAACGCCGTCGCCGCAGCGGCACTGAAGAGGGGGACGTTGATGAGCTTCATCGTCGATAACAGCTTGCAGATAACAAAGAGGGGTAAAAGATATCAACCGTCCAAACTGGGCCCCGTGTATCTTGATATAACGTTGATCGTCACAAATTGATAAGCAATCTTGAAAAGCCAATCAGTTTCCTCTTTTATCGTTGTACGGATGTCACCATTGACGGGCACTATTTCCTCATCTGCCAAAAGCGGGGAGACTCAACTTCGGATCCGAGATGGCAACACCTTTTATAGAAATACTCGCATTAGTTGTTGAGGTAGTATTATTTGAGAGATAGTCTTGGAGATAACAACTGGAGTTAATTGGTTGCGCGATTATATCCCTCCCGCACGCCAAGATGAGGAATGCCGATCGCGGATGTCGACATATCGTGGGGTGAGGAGTAGGATACACAAGCGAAGCGGCCAAGATTTATATCTTTATCGGCGTACCTTGATAGATTTTGCGAAGTCTAGAGAAGATAATTGCGAAAATGACGTCTTCTGATATTTCTCCTAAAGGCCACACCGGCTCTCAAGGCTTTGATGAGAAGACTCATGAGCTTCCCGACTCTTCATCCGGAGAGCCGCCCATCAAACAGCATTACAATACCGTCACCCGAGGAGAGTCTATCCCCACCTCTGACGATGTGAATGAGAATATCGTCGGATATGATGGAAGGCTTATGGGAGCGCGGACCAGGTTGAGTAGCCAACAGGAGAAGAAGTTGCTGCGACGAATTGACTGGCATCTTATTCCTTTGCTTTCGGTCATGTACATGGTCAAATCAATTGATGCTTCTAACGTAAGTGCAGTGCTATCTTTGATGTTAGGTTGCTAAAGTTGTAGGTTTCGAATGCTCGAATCATGGATCGCGGAACGCCGAGGAATATCATGACGGAGCTGAACATCTCGGCTGATGACTACAACTTTGTCACAATGGCGTACTATGTCTGTCTACAAGCCCACGCCTGATAAATGTCACTAATGTCTTTGAAGATCCCGTACATTTTGGCAGAGACACCTTCCAACCTGCTGGTCAAGCGCCTCAAGCCATCAGTTTGGCAAGCAAGAATCATGGTTCGTCTCCCCATCCCATTTTGTATCCATAGGCTGAGAATATCCATAGATATCATGGGGTATCGTTCTAGTCTGCCACGCTGCAGTAAAAAACGCCGCAGGCTTGTATACAGTCCGCGCTTTTCTTGGTCTCTTCGAGGCTGGACTCTGGCCTGGTATGCTTCTCCAGTTATGCTACTGGTACCGTCCTGATGAAATGGCATCGCGTATTGTTCTTGTTACTATCCTTGGTAACTTTAGTGCTGTTGTTAGCGGTGTCCTTGCCTTTGCATTCAACGGTGTCCATGCACAGGGCTTGTCGGGCTGGAAATGGTATACGCCCCGCAAACATATCTCAAGGCTAAGCTGACTCAAGTTCTAGGCTTATCTTAACAGAGGGAGTATTCACTATTCTTCTAGGTATTTTCGCATACATTTTCATGCCTGATTGTGAGTTAATACCACCAACATAGCGCTGTATACTGATATCGGAAACAGTCCCAGATACAGCTCGTTGGATGTCCGAAGAAGAAAAGGCATTCGTCCAAGCTCGACTTCCCATTAACGCTCCTAGAGCTGCTGAGAAAGACTTTGACTGGAAAGAGTTCCGGAACACTCTGAAAGATCACAAACTCTGGCTATTTCTTCTCTGCTGGGCATTTTATACCATCGGAACAACGGGGCTCAACTTCTATCAGCCGACAGTTATCGCAAATCTCGGCTTCACGTAGGTCTCCATGGAAGCGCTCCAAGAAAATATGATCGCTGACATTGGTTCGCCGCAGTGGCATCGCGGAAGCTCAGCTGCTAAACATACCTCCAGCCATTTTTGCCTGTGTACTCACCATCGTATTCGGATGGGTCGCCAACACCGGCCGTTTCCCTTTACCTCTCATCCCACTGAGCTTCATGATAATCATAGAAGCATGCTACGTTGTTCTGTACACCTTCCCGAGCACAGGAGGTGTGTATGCAGCCACAGTTATAGCAGGGGGTTTCTCGATCGCTTGGTAGGTTGACATAACCACTTCTTCTCCGTGTTTCTAATAGATCTAGGTATACAATGATGTGGCCATGGAGAGTCCAAACAACAGACGGAGCCACCGGTTCAGCCTTTGCCATTGCATTTGCGAATAGTTACGGTCAGATTGGAGGCGCAGTTGGATCGCAGCTGTTTAATTCGCGCTTCGCACCAAGGTATACAACTTCGTTTGGAATCGCGATGGGATTCATTGGTATGGCTATTATCATGAACGTGATCACTTGGTCGTTTACTTGGAAAGTGGATGTTGCGACGAGACGGCTTAAGAGGGCGAGGGATGCTGCTGCGAAGAGGAATGAGGCTATTCTGGATGATGTTGATATCCATGCCAAGACTTAGGCTCTGATAGCGACATGTCCACTTTGATCCTCGGCTACGAGAAAGACCTTCAAAGAACCATTAGCTATTCTTTTTTTACACCACTAGCATTTTTATTATTACACAAGACTCTTTTCAAACACCCTGTACTCCGTCGGACCAGCAAGCAAGTTCACCAAATCAGGATAATCAACCGCAAAATCCCCCAACTTAACAAGCTTATACCCCATCCTCGCATACCACCCCAACAGCCTCGCTTTCCCTTCATGATGAAACGTCATCGGCACAAGAATCTCCAGCTGCATCGTCGTACACCCTCTTCGTCTGCATTCATCTTCCGCAAAGACCGCTAATTGTCGCCCTACACCAGTACCTTGGTACTGTGGATCGAGCGCCAGCATGCCGAACTCTCCGAGGGCGGGTGTTATGAGTTTGATGAAGACGCAGCCGATGGGCTCGTTGTTTGGTTGTAGGTACGCTACCGCGAGTTGGCCATTACTTAGAAATTTGGTGATTTCGGCGGTGGATGTTCGTTGGTATGATGGGGTGAAGATGTCTGACTCGGCTTTTTTGTAGGCAGTGTTGACGATATCAGTCAGGGCTGAGACGAGACTCTTGTCCTCCGCATCGGAAGGCGGGGGTACTTGGACAATGATTTGCGGCTTTGTCATGTTGGATGTTGAAGTTGATTGTGAAGGCTGTCAGATAAAATAAGAAAGCCGGGGTTTATAATGCTTTGAACATCCCTTCGGTAGTTCTAGTGAGAACTATAATCTCACACGTCAGACTTTGTCTCACGTAAAACAGCGCAGGTGGAGAATTCCGCTTGGTCGGCGGCCCGTCTGATATTACGCTTTTGGGCAGTTCTGTACGACGAGCTTCGTATTGCCAGCAGCTTTATTTTGCTTGAAACATCGACTGAGCACTATTTTTTTTTTTTTAAAAAAAAAGACGGTCGATAGATGCTCTGGCCTCTCAAACATGACTTAATAAATTAAATGATAGCGAATATATCCAGAATCGGTGTATCCTCCAACACCACCATTCTTCCTTGTACAAGAATTAGCACCGTGATGCTTCATTCTTTAGATAGCAATCACCAGTATGCTCGCTTTAAGGCGCCCGGGCTCAAAATTGTCGAGACAGATTTGATCGAGAAACTTGTCAAATGAAGAGCTCGACACGTAGATATTCCGTCTTTTTATGTTTCCATTCCCTGGGATAATCAGACCTGTCCGACCAAGGGTTCCTGATCTGGCTCTCTGGAGGGCGATCCCAACTATTTGTATCCGCGTGTCAACATGAGGCACAGTGACCTGAGGCCATCTTCACCACTAACGCTGACCTCCAGGTTGCTCATGCAATATCGTCCATGCCAAAAATGTCTTCCCTAAAATGACTACTAGATCTATGCGCCGTCGCAAAAGCTCTGAGCAGGATCATCGATCTTATGAAGGTGCAATTCTTCCCTTCTCCATCGGCAAATTCGTCCCCCTCCAAACCCTTACATCGGCTCCAGGCTCACATGTTCTCGCAACCCAATTCTCGACTCTTTCAACCCCCCACATAATTGTAAACAGATTGACCAGCATTGGATCTACATCTGATGCTTTTGCACTCAGAAACAGACCCTCGCAATCGAGGCTACATATAAACAGCGGCTCTGCTTTCCGACATGCTGCTGCCCATGCAAAGCCAGTTTTGGCTTCCCATAGGTCTTTATGAGCCGTGAAGTAGATACCGCCATGGCACTCAGCCCATTTCTGTTTAAGTGTAAGGTATACGCCGATGGTCGAAGTTGCCAATAGCCATATGCGCCGGATACTCTCCGACAACACCCAAGAGCGCCATTTCTGAGGGAGGGGATCACCGTCGAAGATCGAGTCTAGAATAATGCCGTTGGCAGAGGCTGCAGCTGTTGAGCTATCGGCACCATCGCATGGCAGACCAATATCCGGGTCGCGAAGAGCCGCTTCCCAGAGTTGACGCGTCCATGAGAGAAGAGTTTGTATCTGTTGTTCCGCGCTGGCTCGTGCTCCAATGGATGGCGAGAAAAGCGCTAGCACGAGATGCACGAATAATGCCTGGGTTCGAGACAAGTGCTCACGAATGCCAATCGTCACTTCAGGACCAACGAGGTCTGGGCAATATGCTTTGAGTAACGCTGATGTTTTCGACGCTAGTAATTCATCAATCACTGTCTCGTTTGCGGGTGTTTTTGAGTTATGCAAGATGATACAAGTGAATGCATCCTGTATTGATGGTGGCAGCCCCGCGTCGGCGTAGAGCTGATTGTGTATGAAGGAGCTGTGAGAGTTGGTGACCCATTCGGTGAAGAACTCATGAATACCGTGAATGTAGTTCATGCAGACAGAGTTGGGAAATGATGGGGTAGTGAAAGGAATGTGTCGGATGGCCCATGCCTCGGGTCTGAGGAAGAAGTCGACCGGATCCTTCTGGCTCGAGATTGTCTCACTACTCGTGGCGGGCGAGTCATCCGGTAGCTCAGCAGCAGGGAGAGCGTCCCAGTTGCTCAAACTCGCCGCCCACTGATTGAGATCAATCAAGCCATCGTTTGGTGTCGAGAAAGGTATCTGCATCAGACTCGGTGGTCCAAGACTGAGTCTACCTGCACTCTCTCCGCCATTTTCCGCGCCGGGCGCTGACGGCGTATGCAATCTCTTCCGCTTGGTCGGTGGATATCGGCATTCAACGTCTCTATCATTACAGCGCCCGCAAACAGGTTGAGCTTTGTCACATTTCCGCTTTCCGTTCGTGCAGGCGTAGCACGCTTTAAGTTTTGTCGCAGAGCCCATCGTGATTGTGTTGATGCGGGAAGATTGCGGGCTTCTGTTGTTGGCTGCGGGTGAGATTTAGGGAGATCGGACTAACGTTAGCGACCTTTGTCAGATGTCTTGCGGAGATTTTGCGGGTTCTTGGCGGAATGCCCTCTGAGATAAGCTTATCATCCTGTAAGCGAAGCCTGGAAATTTAGCGCTCTTAGGGCATCATGCGGGTTTCCATGGATTCACCCGCAGACTTCCGACATGTCAACATTATGTTATACTACTGTCGCGATATATGGATTGACAAGGAGATTTGTATATAATGGATCAACTTCCAAGTCTACTCTTTTCAATACTCAGATCTCATCATTAATCAATCTTCTTCAAGACCCGAATACCTTGCAATTACTATCCAATATGCCTTCTGCACCAGAGACTAGACCCGAGGAAAACCCTTGGGAGAATGTTGAGGCACCTACCAACGGCAGCAACCTCATTAGCAAAGTCCATCGCGAATCATACGAGGCAATCTCGCCAACTCGTCCTGAACTTTCTCAGGCTGGCCGCACTATTCTCGTCGCTGGAGCCTCTACTGGAATTGGCTTTAGCATCGCCGAGTCCTTCGCCGCAGCTTCTGTGACTCGTCTCATCATCACCGGCCGACGCAAAGATGCCTTGGACAAAGCCGCTGACAAAATCAAGACGAAGTACTCCAATGTCGAAGTCATCCCGAGTATCAATGATTTCGCTGATGAGAATGCCACGCCAGAGTTCTGGAGCAAACTTGCCGAAGATGGTATCTTCGTTGATGTTCTCGTGCTAAGTGCTGCGAAAATGTGGCTGCCAAACACGATCCTTGGACTCGGATATGAGACCTTCAAGGATGGCCTTGGAGTGAATCTTATTGCTCCATATCTATGGACTAGTTTGTTTCATAAGCAGCGAGAAATTGACCCTTCGCGGAAGCTGGTAAGTCCATAAGCCTTCACAACATATGCTGTTGTATAATCTTACACCGACCAGGTTCTCCTCAACTTATCCAGTATTGCAATCCATCTAACTCAACTTTCTATTCCCATTCCTCTATACTCAATCACAAAGAGCGCTGGGACGATGATGATGCAGCACATAGCAATGACCGTCCCCTCCAGCGAGATGCAGGTCATCAGCTTCGAGCCCGGACTCCACTATACCGAGTCATTCGAACGTTTCACCGATGAGAATAGTTTCAAGTGGGATGATAGTATGTATTGTTTCTCACGAGCTGAAAACTTACTGACAGAGGTGCAGTCAAATTGCCCGGCGACTTTGCTGTTTGGGCGGCGTCTGAAGAGGCCAAGTTTCTCCATGGGAGGTTCATCTGGGCAAAGTGGGATGTCGATGAACTCAAGGATGGACCTCTTCGGAAGAAGATTCAGAGTGACGCTTCGCTTTTCAGAGTTGGCGTGAGTGGATATTAAATCACAAGCACAGTATAAGTTAGTTTCTCAAAGTCGTGGTTAGAGTGAGAATACAGGCTTCTTAGACAATGGATACCAAATTTGCTATGACCTTATTCCCCACGACGACGTCTTCTTGGTTTAATAAGTGGATCAACCGCGACCGAGCCATCACCATTCTCAGCCTTTGCTGATCCCCTTCGGGCTTCTTCTGAATCCCTATGCAAGCAGCGGATAATGTCGGCAGAGAAATCGGGATTGGCACTCAGCATTTTACAGAATGCTTCATGGCTCATCAGCGTTCCAATTCTTTTGACGGTAACCTCCACAGCGATGTCGCGCAATCTTCGGTCACCGGGTGGCGTAGTTGTATATGCCAGTTCGATTGCGTTTGGAAAGCTATCCGTCTCCCATCCCGCATCGATACTGTTGCGATACTTCGTCGCAGCAAGTTTCTTCAGGGCCTCAATGTCATATTTATCAGCAATTTGATAGACCTTGGCATGGAATGTCATAGCTGATGAATCCGTCGGGGACTCGTAGTCGAAGCCATAGAGAAAGACGGTCATCGCCTTGACAACAGCGGGATCGAAATCCATGATTTCTATGACTCGCTCAGAACTTTCCTGCGGTTTATTAGTTATGGTTTATTATTGCGGGGGAAAATTGCTTCTCAAACCTTCCATGGCCCATCGAGCTGCTTTTTAAAATACTTGGAGTGGCAAAAGAGAACAAGACTGTGGACTGCAAAATCCTGTCCTCCGCATTTGATGACGGCGTCTGAAAGGCTTGTATTGTTGAAGTACCTGTTCTGTTAGCAACACCCTCATTGGAGTGGTGATATAGAAACTTGCTTCTTCAAGGATGCGCTAAAGTCTTCAAATGGCGGTGACTGCATCTCTGCGACAGTGGGCATTTGGATGAGATGTATCCAATATAGAACAGACGGTGTGCTTCTCAAAGAAAGGAAAGAAGGAGGAGGGGGAAACGAAACAATTCGGTTTCTTATATATGCCTCCTCATTATCTGTGGTCGCAGCCTAAAGCTTAACCTTATATATATGCCTCAAAGGCCGACGAAGGAGCCATCATCGAGGTTTTTGATTCATCAGCTTTGCGCTGTAGCAATTGGTTAGTCCTTATGGTTTGATGTCTTGGTTGGTAGCTAGATGTATCATTTGTCGTTAAGACTTGTGTTTGAGAGCTTAAGTGAGTAGACAAAACTTGGCTTCGATTTCTCATATCGAGGTATCATGCATGGTAAGCCTCCTGTCGAAAATTCAGCCACAAATTTAGATCGCTTCGGGGTCTCTGAATAACTGTATATTTTATTTAAATCAAAGATCTAATTCGTTAGAAAGTAAACGAACTACAATTTGTCTGAACACTATTACCTATTAGTGCTGGGAGACGTACAAATAAAGTGCTAGGTAAGCCCACCAGCAAAAACAAAATAATATTCTGTGCTACCACAAAACCCATCTGGGACACGCCCAGGTTCATAGACACCGCGATTTGTAATCATAAAATCTACACAACGTCCCATACACTGCTCATCCCGTACATAATCAATGCGTAGCCTTATGTGTTCCAATGACTCGCTATTGATTCTGTGAACTTATCCCACATCCGCTTGGTATCCCTACCGTCCCCTTGGTCAAGATCACCATCTCCTTTAAAGTAGTAAAGCCAATTGGGTTTCTCCTCCGGCGATATCGGTTGACAACCGCAGACGGGACAGAAGATTGGCTTTGGTTCTTGATAGTCTGGGATTTGATCACCAGGGGAATCTATCCTCAATTTAAAAGTAGCCTTGCACAATAGACATTTGCAATAGCAATACTTTTCCCAACTCTCATGTATCAGGCTGACAAGATCGGCCGAGAAATCTCCATTTATTTCTAGGACCTCCTTGAATGACGTCTCTGATATGAGGTACTTAAAGTGTGTGCACGAGCTCTGCACAACGATGTCTCTAAGGTCTCTGTCTCCCGATGGCGTGGTGTTATACACAATGGTGATCGTGCTGGCCAAGTTACTTGCAAACTCGGCGGTAACTTCGGCTTCATTAATGACACGTTCGAATTTGTTTACTGCTTGCTTTTTCAGTGGGTCAATGCCATATTTGTCGCCAATCTGGTAAACCTCAGCGTGAAACATCATGGGGCGTGTGTTGGGAGGAACGTCGTAGTCAAAAAAGTAAACAAAACGAAGGATAGCCTCGACAATATTTGCATTAAAGTCTTTAATTTCAATGGTTTTGTCCTCACTCTCCTTCATTTGGTCAGTCTATGTTGCCAGTAAGGATAGGAGACTTACCCTCCACGGCCCAGTCAGCTGCCTTTTGAAGTAGTCAGAATGACAAAACAGGACAAGGCTGTGGACTGCAAATTCCTGGCCATCGCAATGAATCACGACGTCTGAAAGGCATTTGTTGTTGTAGTATCTGGATGTGTTAGTAAGCCTGTCGATAGGATCAAAGGCAGAGACACAAAACATACCCCTGCAAGGAGGCACCGAACGTTTCGATGGGCTTGGGTTCCATGGTTGATGAGAAATCGAAACGATCGAGGGTTTTGAAAGGGAGATTTGGTTATTTAGAGCAGCTGGTAACCGTAGTATTTATATTCTTTTGTGACAGGAAACGCTATTCTGTCGCCTTTCATATATATTTCCGAAAGTGTCTATATTACAATATAACTCTATTTAATCGCAATAATAAAAATTTGTATACACCAAACATTAAATCTGTGAGTAATATCGACGGTCGAAGATAGTTCTTGCGACAAAGTTCCAGAGAGTCAACTCTAAGTAGTGCATTGCAGTGCGTTTCTTGACCTCTAACCAAACAGGCTTTTGAGTGAACAAAGTCAAAGTGTGACAGCATGTACGAAAAGAAAGCATTGGAAAATTTAGAACATGGTTTAAATCGAGTAGCGCGCGACTCCCAAGTTCTCTGTGCTGATTTATGCTCCTACCCACAAGCCTCACCCGCAAATAACGTAACTTGCTCACGGCTTATACGTCAAGTCACAATGCCTACCTTATCGCTACAGAACACGTGGTCCGATAAAGATATGGTTAAAGTTTTAATTATTATACTTTTCTTGCTCTCTGTTCTATCAGTACGGCTGAGCTTATAGGTATGTTCTACTGATAAGACATGGAGCCTACAAGTTAATGGCTGTAGACACCAGTTTGGAGGCCTGTCACGATAGTGTAAGTTTCAATTTTCGGCATGAGAACATGACTTCGGTTCCGATATGGAATGGTTGTTTCCAGTGACGATACGACAATAGACAAGTTTAGTGAGATCGTTATAGAGATCCTCTTGCCAAGAGACCATGGCACGGCGCAAGTTTAGATATTCTTGATAAGGTTGAAGGCTTAAATAAGGCTTCAGCCCCAAGGGCACAAAGGCAAGGAACACCAACAGACACACACGGTCAAAACACTGGTTGCCCTCACTGTTGCCTAGGATCTTGCTTTTGGAAGTTTATTCTTTATCATTGGCCAGACTGCCCCGGCCCTAATAATCAGGAGGTCCCAGTCATGGTCATGCACTGAGCATGGAAGTCTACAGCTGGAGTCAAAAGCAAAGTGATTTATAATGAGCCGGGTCCGTCCTTTACTCCATCTACTGGCTTTCAGCGGTGGACCCAAAAAAGGAGATGTGAAGCGAAGATGGGTGATTGGGGTTACAGCCGCTGCCCAACGCCACGGCCGCTGACTGCTGGTGAGGCGAAAACCTTGTGCCTGATATTGAGCGGTACTTGGATAAATCGGCAGATCATCACTTGGCAGCTGTGATCGCCGCTTGTTCGCAATTAGACGGGTGGAGCCCGATGTCCCGGGAGTAAGCTGCCAAGTGATGGGGGCCAAGACTTAAGGAGAAAGCTTCGAGAAGATTGTAGTGTAAGCTACTATCAATTAGTTCGTAGAATACTTCAACTTATACTAGCTAACGGAAACATAACGCCTTGCTCTTGTTATACAAACAGATGTATAGAACATGGGTATACTAGCTCTTCATGACCAAAGTTTTGCAAAGCTGCTGACGCAGCCTCTTGTGTAACTACCATGCTACTATCTACATCACTACGTGTTGTTTCAACTCCAGCCATCGATATCATACTGCTTACTGCTAATTTTGTCTTGAGTCTTCGAAGCTGTTTACTGGCTGTTGATGTGGGCATCCTGGACCTGGCGAGCAAGGAAGATGCATGATCATGTTTCATCCTGTCCTGTATCGTGAGATTTCCTTCTCAGCTTCGGCGATCCTGAAAGCTTGGCAGCTTATGGGATTATCTTCACTTTAGAACAGCTGAAACCAATTAAAGCGGTATTGACTGCCGAATGACGACTATAAAGAGAAGAACACAACCCTTCTGGATTTCAACATCGCTTCTACCATCAATCACATTCATTTACTCATTCAACTATCAAATCTTTGAGGCTACTCATCAATACTGTTCATCATGCTCTTCCAAAGCCTTCTCTCCTTTTCCCTTCTTCTGGCCGTCGTCCAAGCTGGCCCAGCTGCCCCTAGCCAAGGTCTCGCCAAGCGCGATGGTTTCCCCGTCTGCGATGACACTTCCAAAACCTATGAAGGTCCTTACACCGACGGCGAAGGAACCTACGTAACTTCCGACAGAACCACCCATCCCTACAAATTCCCCAAGGTCCGTAAATGCTGGTACGGCTACTTCGTCCTCGAGACCTCAAAAGAATACACCCCATGGCAGAAAGCTTCTGGCAACATCTACTGCACCGGCACCCAAGTCTGTACTGCCACCAAGCTCGTTGGCAACGAGGTCTGCCAGGAGCGATCTGAAAGTGTCAGCGTCAGCGTCGGTGCTGAGATCGAGGGTTTCAGCCTTGGTCTTGACTTCACGACTACAGATACTGAGTCCAAGTGTGTTCAGGCTCAGGACCTGACTGCTTGTACTTGGGATGATGGCGCTTGTCATACTGTTTGGACCCAGCAGGAGGTCATGAGACAGAAGGGATATCGTCGACAGAGATGTAACTGGGGTCATGGAGATGAGACTCAGTGCATGGATAACTGGGAGCAGACTACACCCTCTGACTTCATTTCCTATGGCTGTGGATCAAAGTGTACTGATACGAACGATTGCGGTAACACTGATGGCAAGCCTTGCTCTAAGTAAGCTTTGAGCCATGAGTTCTGAGAAGGGTTAGGGGGCAGATTATCTTTCTTTTCGTCATCTTGAAGATGTATTTCTTTAGTAAATTCTGGAGGACTTGTGGGCATTTAATTGATTGCAATAAACAGGGAGGGCTAGCTACAGCATAGATACTACACTGGCAAGCTTTCAAATCTTGGACAGCGGCAAAATCTGAAGATCATCCCTACTCAAGTCCCTCACACTCTTCTTCCCAGCATTCGCAAGCATATTATCCATATCTGCCAACAAACATCTCAAAACATGCTCAACACCCTCCTGTCCACCTGCCGCGAGACCATAAGCATAAGGTCTTCCAATACAGACTGCCTTTGCACCAAGGGCCAACGCCTTCAACACATCTGAACCAGTTCTGACACCGCTGTCAAACATGATGGTCAGATCTGAGTCCTTGACCTTCTTGTCCGCTGCGATGTCGGCCAGTGCATCCAGTGACGCGATAGCGCCGTCAAGTTGGCGGCCGCCATGGTTGGAAACGATGATGCCGTCAATGCCATGCTCAATGGCGAGATGGGCGTCCTCAACTGTCTGGATGCCCTTGAGAACGATCGGTCCATCCCAGAGATCCTTTAAGATCTTGAGGTCACTCCACGAACGGTATGTACCAGAGTTGATCACGTCAATCCAAGCTTTCGACTTGATCAGTGTCTTAGCATTGGCGAGAACTCTAGCAGCACCGTATACAGTCCCAGGCCTTCTCATAATCGTCCAAAGTTCAGAAAGTTTCTCGGCAATACTTCGCGAATCATTCTTCTGCATCTCATCAAACAATTTGTTGAAAACAGGATCCGAGAAGCCAATCTGACAGCCTTGGCCCCAGATGAAGGGCAGGTAAGACGTGTCGAGGTCTGTAGGTCTCCAGCCAAGTGAAAAGGTATCCAGCGTGACAACGAGGACCTTGTAGCCTGAAGCTTTTGCGCGCGCGAGAAGACTAGCGGTGACTTCTTCGAACTGCGGCTTCGGCCAGTAGAGCTGATACCATCTATCACCATCCGCATTCGCCGCAGCAACTTCTTCAATCGTGCGCGTCGCAGCGGTCGATAGAATCATCGGCATGCCAACGTTATGACACGCCCTCGCCGTAGCCTCCTCCGCATCAGGATGCAAAATACTCTGCACACCGATAGGCGCTACAAGCAGGGGACTCTTGTACCTTGTACCGAACAACTCAACGTCAACATCGCGCCTGGTGACGTCAACGAGAAAGCGCGGCTTAAGGCGATATCTACTGAACGCCTCGCTATTCGCCTTCGCAGTAGCAGCACTACTCGCTGAACCGTAGACGTAGCCAAAATTGGTGGCGGGGATCTTTTCCTTGGCTAGGGATTCCCATTCTGTGGGGTTTGTTGAGAAGATTGGTGGGCGGAAGGATTGGTAGATGTCGCGCTGGAAGTTGGAGAAGCTGGTTGGGTCTGGGATTGAGAATGGTTGGCTCAGCCTCTTGGGTTCAACTTCATCAGCCATATTAATTAGTAGGAGTGTTGATGAATTGAATGGCAGTTTTGATGAATTTGGTGAGTGTTTGGAAGTGAGTTGAGGTGAGTGAGACGCGCCTCGGATCTTCCCTAGCCTTTCTCCTCACCTAAAATGTGCCGAGGTTGCCGATCCTTCAATCCTTCACTCGAACGTCATGTCGCATTTTGCGGGGATCCCATGCCATGCCAGCAACACCAAAATTCATCGAAACGCAATGTTCTATCATTTATATCAGTAGACTTTGTGGTGCATCAAGCCGTACGGCTGTTATCGAAGTAAGTAGTATATTGATACCAGGCTGAATTTTTAGTGTTTTGTATAATTCAGGATCTCTGACCTCGTAGTGTCATCATTATGGCTTCATCTGTAGACTTTGTCAAGTCAACAACTAACGTCAGGTCTCCCATTCTCCAATTACCATGCCTCTCCAAGTGATTCAGGGTCTTTTGAGCAGCCATTTGCCGGCCGTCCCATCCCGGATGACGACTCGCAACCTCCTACGCCGCTTTTCTCATCTCCGCGGACTCCGGTACAAACAGAATCTCCGACGACGCCCCAGCGAGCTCGTCCTCTTTCCATCTAGGGTTTGCTTCCTTATTTGCTCAACGCCCAATACCAAGTAGCTCAACTCGGTTGGCGAAATCGTAGCAATCTGTCCAAGCAGGTAAAAGCGCCTAAGGTATGCCAGAACTAGTAACATCGTCAGACGTTGCACACATTTTCGAGAATGAACTCACCATAGCGCTTCGTAGAAGGACTTGGCTCCCCCGTGACTCACAGAATAGGCTATACGTTGCGATTAGAGGATAGACTTTGGTTCAGCGACGAGCCAGTCCGTGATATGTCCCCTGTCTTGTTTGATGTAAGCCTGTAGTTCATCGGTCACCAGAGCCCACTCGCCAGTATAAGAATCTCCCTTCGGAGCGTTGCCTTCTTCGTCATGAACCCTTCCTAGTTTCTACAGAACTTGGAGAGGCTTCCCAACAGAACTCAGCGTATCAGGGTGTTCGAGGACCTTTCTGAACGCTTTAGACATTTCTGACCTTCTCGGTTGAAGCGGAATTCATTATCATATGAGCGGGAGCTAGGTGTTGCAAGTGGATCTGGACAGTTTCAGCCAGTTGAGACGCAAAACCCTCGGTGAAACCATGACGAGAAAATTGCACGACAGCCCTAACTTGCATCGAATTCGATAACAAATGCTGAATTTGTTCCGTAGACCATTTGGTTTATGATTGACTGGACCATACTGGCGGATCATAAAAGCCGATAATGGCTCAAAACCCGTCTCGCCTGAGTAAGCCGCCTATGACGTCGTAATTTGTAAGCCGTGTCTTCCGCTCTAACGTTACTACCCGTCATCCGACCGTCCATATAGAGACTATTGCAACGCATTCTCCTTGGCAAACATACAAGCAAAACAAATAATTGCTAGTTAAATCACTTCTCAACGATGGCTGAACGACCGCGATTTAACGTGCCAGACGGCAAAGCCGCCAAGGTCAGCATCATCGACTCCAGCTTGAGACTGTCGGGTATGCCACTCACTTATCTCATGAAACCGGCGATGAAAGGACTCGATTCAATGCCAACACTTACAACATGGTCGTTTCTTGTTGAAAGCACTTCGGGGAAGAAAGTACTGTTTGATCTTGGTGTTCCAAAGGAGCCGTTGAAGAATCTTTCGCCAAAGTATGCTGATACGATAAGAAGAAATTCGAGTTGGGACGTGGATGTCCCGAAGAATGTTGCAGATATTCTAGTTGAGAATAATGTGCAGCCGTCGGAAATCGATAGCGTGATATGGAGGTTCGTAGTACAGAATATCTACGCTGGTAGTGATTTATTGATATTTGCCTAGTCATCATCATTTTGACCATATCGGAGATATAACAACCTTTCCAAGGTCAACAGATCTCATTGTTGGACCAGGATTCAAGAAAGCCTTTTTACCCGGATATCCCGCTGACCCTGACTCTTTCGTGCGTGAAGCAGATTTTGAGTAGGTATCACCATCACAATCTTCTCTCCGAAACAGCTGACAGGGTCATAGGGGCAGAGAGCTGAGAGAGATCGACTTTCAACACAAGCCCCTTGAGATTGGCCCATTTCGAGCCTTTGACTTCTTTGGCGATGGTTCATTCTATCTTCTTGACACGCCAGGCCATGACATTGGCCACTTAGCAGGTCTTGCTCGTACAACAACCGGTCCCGATACCTTTATCTTCATGGGCGGTGATCTGTGCCATCACGCAGGCGAGTTGCGTCCATCGAGGTATCTACAATACCCATCAAATCTCTCCCAGCATCTATCGCTCTCAGATTCTCTCCGTCTTCACCTCTCACAATGCCCCGGAAGTGCCTTCGACGATATGAACGTCAATCGTGGACGGGCAGCTGGTGAACCGTTCTTTGACCCAGCAATTGGGTTCGATAAGGAGCTCGCGATAAAGACGATAAAAGAGGCGCAGAAAGCAGATGCACAAGACAATGTCTTCTTCGTGTTTGCACACGATACCACCATGTTTGGTGTTATCGATATGTTCCCGAAGCAAGCGAATGGTTGGAAGCAGAAGGGCTGGAAGGAGAAGACTCTCTGGAAGTTTCTGAACGATTTTGAAGCCGCACTGAAGCTTTGAGTATCTGTACACTGTTTTTTAACTGAACCAGCATCGATTAGAACCCATCACGTCACTATTCTCAATGCTATCCCTTCCCACTATAATAAAATGTGTCCTCTACGGAACTTTTAGTAAAAAGATGGGAATCTTATCAATAGGTGTCGAATTTTCGCGCTATCGTAGCGTATGGATCCTCGGAGTGAAGCCATCGTCATCTAAGAACCGGGCCGCGTGGCCTAATGGCTAAGGCGCTAGATTTCGGCTTTCGAGCAAATCGAGAAATCTCTAGAGATTCCAGGTTCGACTCCTGGCGTGGTCGACTTTATTTTTCTCGACGTTCCCTGACTTTGAATTATTCTTTTTTGTTTTACTATTAAATTCCTTTACTGGCTTATAAGAGAGTTACCTATTGAGATTTAATATAATAGAGATATTTATTACTAGTTTAATTAATACCAGGAGATGGGTAGTATTTAATTCTCTATATTAACTACCCTCCTATCTGCTATTGTAAAGCTTCCTAGGATGTAATCTCACAGTATGCCACACACGTCGGGCATCTACCATATTCAGTCATTGGCGACGAACAGCCACATCGACAATAACATACCCCGGCAGCAAAGGTGGAAATCGGATTGGCTGATCCCGCTTTCTTCTCCTTCTTGGTATCTTGCGCAGGTACTGTGGCCTTTGTTGAAGCCTCTGGCTTTGTGGTAGAAACATCACTTTTCTTGTCGCTCTTCATGGGAGCCTGAGAAGTTGGGTTCGTGGTTGACGAAGTCATTTTGTTTGTGAGGTATATGTTCAAAGTCTATAGAATGCTTGTAGTTGTAAAGCGAAGAAGGCGGAGAGGAGATAGCACGGAAGGTATTTATATCTTTCACGAAGCTGTGAATCGGAGATACAGCTGGAGTGAGCAAGTGCAGAAATGAAGTTCTGATGAGATTGGGACTTGAACCCAGAAGGATTGCTCCACCAGGAAATCAGTGTCAAGCTTAACCTTATAGCGGCAGTCAGTCACACAGCCCTTCACTATTGACGCTTACCTGTCTTGCCAGCAAGTACCTCCTTATCTGATTCAGTGCTTCTCATGGACTCTGAATGTAATGTTCAACTCATCGCATCCACATTTACAAGGGCAATCGATCCCTGTCGCTTGCAATCCTGATTTCGGCGCATTGTCTGTCTTATCGGCCTTCGTAGTTGATGTGACATTGGTATGGCTCTTCGGAGAATCAGTTGTCTCCTTGGCGAGAAGATCTGGCTTAAGTACCTTTTTGGCCAGGACAGAGAAAGTCATTTTGTTTGGAATTTGAAGAAAAGAGCCGGCAGTGTTGTCGCATTCCAAAGTCAAAATCTTAATTGGAAATACTTTTCTCTACCGATGATGCCCTAGTGCGGTTTATATACTTATGGAATCGCTGTGAGTGACTGGCAGATGTGTTGTTTGTGATTGATATCAGTGGCTCGAGCATTTGATCACCACAGAACCGAATTAGTCAACTAATGACATGTTCTTCATAGTGCTATGATAAGGTGTTTTCGGTCATCATGGTATCTGGCTTTCTATGAGCATCAGTGGGGGGTAAAAGTTGATTCCCTGTTGTAGTTTATATATGTTCATTGCCATTATATAGCTACAGACAGTGATTCAATGGACGGCTTTTACAGTGCCAGAGGCCTTGAGAAAGGTAAACCTCAAAGCTCTAAGGACTATTGATTACAAATTGAATATGTGATGCCTACATCGAACGGCAAAGCGATGATGTGAAAACATGGAATGTATGACAGCACTGCTGAGGCGCCTATTCTCATTTAAAGCGACACAATCGACGTGGTAAAAGTTTCTATAGGGCTGATTGGACCAGTTTTAAGGCAACGGTGTAAGAGAATAAAAGGTCATAAAACACGAAGGCGCATGGACAAACTCTCATTACTAGTTCTCCTGTCAAATTCACGCAATGGCCAAGGTTTTAACCAGAACACTACGTTGTCTGAATTAATGTATTAATATTAAAAGCTAAATCAGTGTCTTTACTGATATTTCCATGATCTACGACTCTTAGTTCCCAGCTGGCAAAGAATCCCAAGACCAGTTCCACCGAGTAACACAGTCCCTGCACTCCCAACATGTATGAGAGTACCAGCGATACTGAGCTCCTGAAGAAACAACCTCAAGTTGATTAACTTCAGTCTGTCCAAGAGAAAGAACACAGTTCATGTTGCTGCTCCACTCAAAGCCCCATGCGTAACAGTCGGGGTTGGTATGGCACATGATCGCACACTGGACAGGCTCTGTGATTTGGGGCTTCCAGGTAAGTGGTAGCTTTGTGTACTGTGATGGGTTGACTATCATGAGTGTTCCACCACAGGGTCCTTGCTCCTTCTCGAAGGGTCTGTAGCAGATACCCTGGCCATTCTCCCAATCACAGGGCTGCTCTACTGGACCAGGTGTTGGGGTTCCTGTGACAGCCTTGGTAGTGGCTGTGACGGTCGTTGGGGTATTGGGCTTAGGTGTCACGGCGCGGACGAGAGTGGTGGATTCGGCAGGGAGTAAAGAGGTGGTAGGATCGTCGTGACAAGGGCAGGTCATGCAGTCGAGGCTATGCCAATAGTAGATGCCATCAGCGACGGAATCCGAGTTGGGATCAGCAGCCATTTCGAAGTCAGCATCAGAGAGTGAATGAGTGGAGAAACGACACGATCGGTCATTTGGCATCCAAGCTGCGGACTTGCAACCAGGGTAGAGAGAACACCAGGCAACACACCACATCTGACTCCAGGCCGTAGGATAGTCACGGGGTTGCTCCACAGCAAAGCCAGCGCCATCACTTCCAGGCCAACGACCGCGATACTGGCAAGTGGTGAGACTGCCGCCCTGAGACCTCTCGTTCCATGTACATCCATTCTCGAGGGATTTGGGGCAGGTTGACGCAGCGGGCAGTTTGACAAGGTCGGTAGGTTCAGCAGACTGAGTGGTTGATGCGACGGATGTAGTAGAAGGCTCATCGTTACAAGGACAGTTGAAGCAAGAAAGATCATGCCAGTAGAACACGCCCTCAGTGTCGACGTTAGGATCAGGACCAGGAACGAAGTCAGAATCTTGAACTTGATGCTCAGAGAAACGGCATGAGCGATCCTCGGGGATGAATGCAACGGATTTACATCCTGGGGAGAGGGAGCACCAGCCCAAGCACCAAAGCTGACTCAAGGGAAGAGGGTAGTTATCAGGACGAGGAACAACATGGCCTTGGCCAGTGGAGCCAGGCCAAGAGCCTCGGCTGGCGCAATTTACCATGTCATTGCCGTTGTCGGGACGCTTCCACCAGCAGCCACCATTGAGAGCCTTGGAGCAGAATGGCTGCTCAGGTGCTGTGCTGGTTGTGCCTACCACAGGTACAGTTGAAGACTGGACTTGAGAGGCTGGCTTGCTGGTAGTCTCGACATCGGGGCTACCAGTTGAGGTCTGTTGTGAAGCTGGCTGGGTTGATGTTACCTGGTTCTGTTGGCCAGTGGTTCCCGTCTCTGTATGTTGCACTGGGGGGGCAGACGTGGTCTCCGGATCTTGGGGGACTGATGTAGTTTCCTGCTTTTGAGTCAAAGAGGTAGTTTCTGGCTTCTGAGAGGCGGATGTAGTCCCTTGCTGTTGGGCAACGGAAGTGGTCCCCTGGTTCTGCGAGGGAGATGTAGTATCTGGCACTTGGGTAGCCGACGTAGTCTCTTGCTTTTGAGTAGCAGATGTACTTTCTACCTTCACAGAAGAAGATGTCGTTCCTTTCTCTTGGGCCGCAGAAGTGGTTTCTTGATCTTTGGGGATAGATGTAGTCTCCAATTGTTGAGTAGTCGATGTAATCTCCTGCTTAGAAGAGCTAGTGGTTGTCTGAGGACCGACCACAGGGGGATCAAGAGGAGGATTGGCGCCAGTACCAGTGTTACCGAAGTTGACAGCAAAGTTGTTAATATTCTGTGGCGTGACAGCGTTGGAGATGAAGACGGAGTCGACAAGCACAGTCGCTCCACCGCCGATTAGACAGTTCATGGCGATGCGGAGAGGAGCATTGACCTGCGATGGCGTAATGGCCTGGAGGACCTCGTTCCAAGACACGGCTGTACCAGTGCTGAAGACCCAGTCCTGATAGAAGACAGAACCACCAAGGAAGCCGGTCAATTGGCACAGATTGATGGCCGCAGGCGATGTAACGACAAGGTAGTAAAAGCGAATGGTGTAAGGCGTCGAGAGATCGAGGTTGGACATGCTCTGCGATATACTAACAGAAATGCCTAAAGCACGCTTTCCATCGCCAGTATTGGAAGCACTCATCGCAGCGCAACCCCGTTCAGTACTTCCTGGCTCTTCACGTCCAGCACCTCCAACGATGCGAGCATCGCCTTCAACCTCCCAGTCGGGAACAGAAAGAGGGTTGCTGGGATCGATCTCGGCCATGTTTCCATTGGTGGCCAGGTTGCGGACCTTGGGGAGGGTAACGACAGTTGTAGCGGTGGACGAGCTGGTGGCATCGGTAGAGGATGATACGAGCGAGGGGATCGTGGTGCTGGGCTTGGGCTTGCAGGCACTTCCGGCGACAAAGTCAACGGCGGCGAGGGCCACCAACGCGAGGATAGAACGCATCGTGAATGAGTGACTAGATGAGCACAACAGAGGGACAAACAAAACAAAATTGTAGCGGGCACGAGAGGGGAATTAGTACTATAAGACCTCGCCAAAACGATGAGACGATGCTCATTTAGATACGGCAAAGACCGCTCGGATATTTCTCAATAGCCTCATGAGGCGTTTAGTTCAGCCGGTAACTAGCAGTCTCATAAAATCTACAGAAGCAAGGGGATGCAATAAAACTTAGGACCTCTATCGTAGGTGACAAAAAGCCTTTGGTAAACTTAGGCAAATTTAGTATAGTTTAGTAAAGACTTAGGGGATCTTAGACTAAGTATTTTTGGCACCTCAGTTTAACGTCAGAAGTCTTCTGACACCCGGGGGAGTAGTAAGCAGACAAAGTGGAATAAGCGATGTCGCTTTCTCTCATCGTGACATTTATAAGTGGATTTTGGTGTTTTTGGTGGACCTTGGAACGTTCGGGACTCAATAGCTTCCAGCGCTATTGAGCCCAAAAATCGATAACCTTATAGGACCCCTGGCGCTACTTGACCTGCTAGGGCTGAACTAGAATAGCGGGAGGGTGTAATTTCAGGGGTTTTGCGGCTGAGCCTGCGGTGAACTGTTGAATAAATTTGCTTATTATTGGGATGCCAACATTGTTGATCCGATTGACACATTTGAGTAGACTCTTCTTCCTCAAAACAGTTGAGCGCTCCGCTTGAAGGGCTTTATGACCTTGATCAATAGCTCTTTCGTTGCTTGACATGTGGGGATGAAAGGAATTTGATGTATTATTTATCTCGATTTGACTAACAGGCTATGTGGTCTCCTTTTTCATTAACGCGGAAGACATCAGAGGCACAAAAGGAGAATAAGAAAAGAGCTACAGCAATATCTCACGAAGAAAGCTTTTCTTTACTTGCCTCGGTTTTCGGTGTTCACAGCTTACGCGCAGTCATAACTCGATGCTTCATAGATGATTAGCTAATGGCCGCTGTAGAATATCTCGCCAGTGGTTGAAATCCAGATCAGATTAGAATGCTCATAAGGAAATACATCATATCTTAAGTCTAAATTGTCGTAAGACCCGAGACCCAAGGTCGATCATCGCCCTTTTATTCAGATCTCTCGATGTCCTGGATTCCTTCTCGCTCGTTCTTCTCAGCCATCAACTTATGATAGAACCTGTCCAATTTCCCCCATACAAGTTCATCCCGCCTATACGTATCCCTCAAAGCAACAACATATTCCACCTCGGCATTCCTGCAAGTTGCATTCTCAGCCAGAAAGCTAACTATCCCAAACCCTTGCTCAATCTCACAGGCTTTACTCAACGCCGAGTATTCACCATCTCTCGAGTCTATCCGAGCCCCTCTATTAAGGAGCAGGCATACCGACTCTTTGCGCGATTCAACTTCATCCCTCATTTCTCGAAGGGATATACCCTCTTCCACAGCATCCACCATCATCTCTACAAAGTCTCGGAAGAGATTATCGTGATTGTTTTCGTAGATGGCTTCGCGAGCCATCGCTCCAGCATCGAGGAGAATTTGTACGCATCGGGTGTCGGACATTAGTAGTGCTGATAACAATGGTCTTGGATCATCGAGCTCATCTAGATCATGGGGTCCGTCCAGTTTACGGGGTTTGCCTGGGTCGATTCCCTTTTGGATCAGTAGACTCAGTAACTCCAACCCGGCCTCTCTCTTCCTCTCCAGGCGTTCTGGCGAACAGTTAGACATATCTTCTCTGTCACGATCGTCGATGCAGTTGCTCAACAGTTGCAGGCCCCCATCTTCGTCCTGTTGTACTGTCGGATCGGCTCCAAGCTGTAGTAGTCTTATGGCAGACTCGAATCTTCTCCTTCCGATGAGCATGTTCAGTGCGGTGCCGCCATGCCAGTCTCCCCACTGAGATTCGGCTTCCGCGTCCAGAGGAACACCCCATTGTACCAGCTTCTCAACTATGGTACATGCTAAGTCCTGGTCTTTGCAATGTTTAACCCAGTGAAGCGGTGTCTGGCCCTTTGCATCACGGTCAGTAGGGCTGAAACTCTTGTGCTGGATGAAGGCATCAATCGCAGAAAGGGATCCTTCTGCGATAGCGCAATGAAGGCCTGAGATGTTGCCCTCATCACATATCACAGAGTAAATAACGTCTCGTTCCAGAAGCAACTGAAAGATCTCATAGGTGCTGTGGCGTATGGCATAGTGCAGTGGCAGCCAATTATACCTATTGACTACTCTTCCATATTTTCGACAATTACACAGCGTATCTGGCCATAGATCCGTACTAGCGCCATTATCAAGAAGCCATCGCACAATCTCA
This sequence comes from Fusarium begoniae, assembly GCA_013186755.1. NCBI lineage: Eukaryota > Fungi > Ascomycota > Sordariomycetes > Hypocreales > Nectriaceae > Fusarium > Fusarium begoniae. The sequence continues at coordinate 57,890 of JAAOAG010000258.1, forward strand.
TAGCGTTTCAGAAAGATAGCAAGATGCAGTGGCGTTGCGAGCTGCGCCCGAATGATCGGTCCACAAATGGGAATACAGTCAGGGTCTTCCTCATAAGGGATGTAGTCGGCAATATCGTTGATCTTGTTGATATCGGAGCCATAAGCAACGGCCAGCTCAATCGTAGAGAGCGAGTCGCGATCGACGGCCCAATGAAGACATGATTTTGAGGCTTTATCGACATAACATTGCCTACAATACTGTGGATCGTGTTCACTGGTCCATGGATAGCATGGCGGTAAACCAGTGGCAGCGGCGTTGCGCTTGTAGAGAACGGGGTTAAAAATAGCGTAAAACGCGTGATTGACGCGAGACAGGCGCGAGAGGTCTTGGGGCTTGCAGTAGAGAGCGAGATGTTCGGCCAGTTCAACGGGCAATGAATGGAAACTCATTTTGCTGACATTGACGCTCGAGTGAGTTTATTAAGGCAAGGTGTTTCTCAACATCAAGTCAATCCGTTTTATGGGATGGTGGTATGAGAATATTCTTAGGCAGCAACCCCGCCTTATATGCTTACGCCCCCAGACAGAAGGATTTCAAGTTCTTCAATAAGCACGGATTGACTCTTAAGACGTTGCATCTAAATTCCATACGTATCATAAAACAAGAGAAATGATAGTTCATCAATACCAGGTCTTAGGAAATAAGAGACCTATCTACTTCCTTCTCATATCTCTGAAGCGTCTTCCATCAATAAGCCAAGATCCGGCAAACTCTTAAGGAGAGACAGCTACTCTACAGAATATTCTCCATACGGAGCCTCTCTCCACTTACTCATGGTTCGCAACTCCGAATCACTTCCATACAGCACAGTCATAAAGACCCTATCAGAGACAAGATCCGGTTCTGAATGCACCGGACTGTCATCCCTCCCCCAGCTGAACCGCACGATTTGACCATGTCCAACCTGAACTCTAGGAGTGTCTTTGAATGCATTGCCAAGCGACTCCCGCAATAGATCGTCGGCGTCGTACATTTCGTCTTCGGATGGCTCAGGGCCATCCGTTTTATCTTGCCACCAGTAATAACGCGCCTCCGCTTCACGCTGCGTAGTAAAGACATGCTCAGCCGGCTGTAGCATGAGCGTAGATGGCCCGAGAAGAGTGAGCGCATACTTGCTACGCACGATGTCTTCGCGTCCTTGATCGTACTTGAACATAGGGCCATCTTGATGCCATCTCGGGATTTTGAAAGCGGTACTAGGCTTTGTGATTCTGATAGTGAGCCAGCATGCTTTTTTTTCTTCGATGTTTCCTGAACAGTCGTTTTGCGTTGTCTCTAAGAACGCCTTGATTTTGGGTTCCAACTCCCGCTCTACCGCATCGGTATGCAGGGCGAGGAATTTCGACGCCTCAGTAACCAGTGAGGCGTCAACTAGACCATAGTAATTGAGCGTTGAATCTTGTTTTGTAGACGTGATGCGGGGAATGTCGATAGACTCTGGAAGAATCGCGCATGGTGATTGATCTGACATGTTGAGATTTGAGGTGGATGTTTGCGAACGATGGGTGAACTGTTTGAGCGTTCTGCCTTTAATGATTAAAGTACAAGATTATTCTATGACTCAGGCCATGCATGGGCACTACTGCCTAGTACTAGTGCCACCATGACTGCGTGCATTGATCTTACATTTATCGTGAGCTGTGCCACCTCAAGTCAAGCTAAGCGCCGTGTCAGCCTTATCAAACAGTAAAATCAATAACCCGCTCCGGGGCACCAAAAGCTAACCCATCCCACAACAAGTCATTGGCTCAGTGGTTGAACCGGTAATTTCTCCATCAGGAAATGCCCGAGTTGCGATAAATATTGACACCACCCAGCCTTGTCAGCCTGTCACCGCTTCACATCACAATCTCACCACCAACAACAATGAAGCCAACCAACGCAATCCTCTCCGTGCTCGCCTCGCAGGCGACGGCGCAGCTCATCGACATTCAGATCGGCGACACCGCGAGACTCGACATCATGCGCCAAGCAGCTGAAGCCCAAGTCAACGGCGACACAGCCAAAGCCCACGCATTAATGGATCAGATCCGCAACGCAGATGCCGCGCACGAGAAATCTCTCTGGAAGACAGATTGTCGCGTCAGCTCTCAATTCGAAGCTGAGATCTACACCGTTCAAGATCCCTCGCGCGCACCTAAAGAAATCGCATGGGCGATGGAGTTTCTCGATAATCACTGGAAGACAGATGACGGTCGCGATCTTCCGTACCCTGGGGATTTCGATCGCTTCATGCATCCCGATGGGTTCAGGGTTATGCGAACAGATTATAAGAAGCTACCTTGGGCGGTGCGCAAGTATCATGAGGGTCTTGTCAAAGAGGGTAAGAAGATGGAGCGCAAGTTCATCGCTGAGATTGATGGGAGTGCGTTCTTTGCGCCGGGTGTTGTTACGTGGTTGGCGCCTCTGTTTGCGGGGAGTCAAGTTCAGCTTGGCAAGGATGCATGCGAGGGTAAGTTAATTTGATGCCTGAAAGGGGTTGAGCTAACAGGAGTAGATGAGCTTGTTGACTTTAACAACTGGGATAAGAAGAAGCAGGTAGCTGATGGTGTGAGGTATACCTTTGGATATGGTGGCAAGGTACAGATTGGTGATCATATCACTGTTGAGGTGCACGCTCAGAGATCTTCTAAGCCAGGCGCTGAGAAGGAGGCTGAGGCTGGAGGATATGAGGAGACCGATGGAACCGAGGAGTTGTAAATTGGGAGCGCTCTGTGATGATTTCCGGCTTCTTCTGACTAGGATGGACTGTTCAGTTTATGTATCTGTCTTGATGTTTGAACGATATGAAGTAATGAATTTCTGTTTGTCAACGATCCCAAGTATAAATCGTCTGATCGTCCAAAGGTTCCCTCTGAACATCTCAGCGCCCTTATAACTTTGCTTCTCTCAGTTTTCTAGCCTCCCTCTCTCTATCCCTCAGCTTCCGCCTCAAAATCTTTCCAGTCGGGCTTTTCGGTATAACATCAATAAACTCAACTCCGCCCTTCAGCCACTTGTACCTAGCTTTATGCTCTTCGACATAGCGCTGGATATCTAGGGCGAGCTCTTCATCCGATTGGCTTGCGTGGCTTGCTTTGACTACGAATGCTTTCGGGACTTCACCAGCCCGTGCATCGGGAATCTGAATGACCGCGCAGTCGCTCACGGCTGGATGGGTGAGAAGGTGTGACTCGAGCTCTGCTGGTGCAACCTGGTGGCCCTATTCATATGGTTACTAGTGAAATAGGAAAAGGTTGGAGATGATATATGTTGCTAACCTTGACTTTTATGAGCTCCTTCACTCGGTCAACCACGACAAAGTGCTCATTACCGCTCTCAGACATTCGAACCAACACCTCATCGCCCGTGCGAATCCAGCGACCATCAACATCATCAAAGAAAGTCTCGGCCGTGCCCTTCGGATTGTCAAAGTAGCCAAGCGACACCGTTGGACTCTGAATTAGTAGTTCGCCTGGCTTTTCATATTCTGTAATCTCTTTACCGTTCGGGTCGACGATCCGGGCCCTGGCTGCAGGAAGTAATGATCCCGTTGTGCCGACTTGCGTATCATGCTCGCTACTTTGTATAAAGACGGTCGCTGTCTCCGTCATCCCTGATCTAAGTCAGCAACCAGTGACAGTACAAATCCTCTCTTCACCTACCGTAGCCTTGACCAAGGCGCCATTTCGGATAAAGACTTAACAGATCATCCACTGTTTCTTTTCCAAGCGGCGCAGCACCGGTATACACAAACCTGACACTGCTCAAGTCGTACTTGCGACATAGCTCTCTCCTGTCGAGCATTTGGATCACAATAGGAGGGACAATTGGGAGCTGGTGTATCTGAAAACGACTGACCGCAGCTAAGAAGGGCTCAAACTCGAAACGAGGCATAACGATGATTTCATCGCCGCGGTATGTTCCCAGATGAGTGATAAGCATCAGCCCGAAAACGTGACTGAATGGCAACACTCCGAGCATCACTTGCGTGTCGATGCCGTCGACCTTTCGAGAAACCGAGTCGAATGTGCATGTTTGTATGATGCCTGATATGATATTGTAGTGCGAAAGCATGACCGGTTTCTTCCCAAGAGTCAGGTGGCGTACGTCACGTTGGTGGTGAACTCACCGGCAGGCCAGAAGTGCCACTTGAATACAAGAGATAGGCTGTTTGCCGAGCGCCTTGTCCCTTGGTCCATTGCAGCGGCGGTAACGCAGGCAGTTTCTCTCCCTCTTGAATGAGGTCGTCAATTGTTTTGAATCCGTGCCTGCTCGTGTCACCAGGCAATGGAAGCAGAAAGACATTTTCTCGAAAGATACCGACTGCCTCTGTAGCTTTGAGTGCAGTACCAAGGAGCGGCACACAAGTAAAAATTGCTTTTGCGCGTGAGGCGCGGAGCTGATGCTCTAACTCCGATGCCGACAGTGCTGCGCTACTAAGACTGGCGATGCCATTCAGACGATGGACGGAATGCGTGAGGGGGATATAGTCAATCTATCTCCAAGTTAGCCTAAATAAGTCGGCCTTCTGTGAGTCGGTCTACTCACTGTATTGAGAGAGAATACGACGCAGACGCGATCCCATTCCGACCCGGATTGCGAGTCCAGCTGAATGGCTCTGCCGATACCCCGCGCAAGGAGATCCTCTCTACTAATAACCTCTTCAGCTGTGCGCGTCTTTCCAGTCAATCCACACGTATATGGATGTCTCGCTTTCGCAATGGGATACCGGCCATACTCTTCCGAGCTCATGAACTCAGCGACGCTGACGGAGTCTGGAGGATCTGGGCGAATTAGCGAATTCAGCGGACCGAGATATTGTTTTAGTTACGAATAGGCAGGTCTGGCACCCACGATGGTGGGTAAAAGACCATTGCGACTGAGATAGTTGATCGCTTCAATTGGCGCGATCTGGTGATGGTGTGAGTTAGTTTGATCTGATAAGATCTTGGTATCCCACGTTTCTTCCACCTTGCGCCCTTTTTGATGTGACCCCGCATCTGATGTGATTGCTTGGCGATCGGCGAGTGTTGCCGAAGGCTTATCGGGGATTTGTACTGTATGTTTTGGCAAAAATGCGATTGCATGCACGCCTTGAGCCGCAGCTCGTGACATGCAGTTGTAAGCTTAAGGTCAATTCAGATCACCGTGATGGAGGGTTCATGAAATGGTTTGTAACAGATTATTTAGTCTATACTGATATATATGCTTCTAATCCACCCTCTAAGTACGGAGTATTAATATTACTATCGCTCATCCTCCAAATCATATCCTCCATCTAAATCGTGAATCTCATAACCGCTTAAGGGAGAGCAGCGGGGGAGTAGCTCTGGTCAGGCTTGACAACCTTGCCACCAGCAAGCTGCTTATCAGTGTAGCTGGGGTAGATGATCTGCTTCTTGCTGCTGACGACCGAGACAGTGGTGAAGCCCTTGTCGGCACCGAACTGACCGCTCCAGCCAGAGGTGATGGTGAAGGTGCCGCACTTAGCAGGGCCGCCGTTGGCCTTGGAGGCAGGCTTGCCCTTGACGACGTACTTGCAGGCGGTAGCAGCGCCGCTGCCGGTGTTGATCTTGAAGTTCCAGGTGCAGGTGGTATCAGCCTTGTCGCATGAGCGGGAGAGAGACTGGATGGTCCACTGGGGAGAGGCGGCCATCATGGAGACGGAGTCGGCGGGGGCAGGGGCTGCGACTGCGCCGGTGGCGGAGACGAGAGCAATGAGAGCGGCGGTGAACTTCATTTTGATGGTTGGAAGTGGAAGAGTTTTAGGTGGGAAGAGTTGTTTGTTTGTGTGAAGAGTTGGTTGTTGTGAGTGTAGTGTGTTTGTTGAGAAGATGAGATGATTGATGATGAGAATGTTGATTATCGCAGGTTGATCAGTGAGTCTTTATAGATCTTGCAAAAGGTATTAATAGACTCATGACTTCATATCTCCCGGAATATCGGCTCCATAGTGTTGGGCCCTGATGTCGCCCTAGCCGATACTACAGCTGATCAGTTGATGGTAACGTTTGATCGAGGCTCAGGTCCAGCCTCACATTCTAGACCCCGTTTCCATGGCATGACAGAATAGCCCAGGCATTTCTCCTAGTGACGCTATCTGCCGATTTCCCGTGTTTTTTTCCGCCCAGCCCCTTCGAGACCTGGGGAACCCCGAGAGCTATCGCGAAGCTCTAACCGGACCAAGTCTAGCCCACTCGGTTTTTAGCGAATCAACACATGATTTATTCTTAGATTCTTTGCCCCTGCGCACTTGATGCCTGATGCAGTTACGAGCTTCTGGCAATACGAACAGATCAACTGGAACTATTGTTTGTACCTTGCCCCTACATTTCAACTCATTGCGATATTTGTATTAGGGGATCTCGTAAAGCAGAGTCGGTGAAGATCACGCTCGTGTTGATTGTTGCAGCAATCTTAGCGGTGCGAGGCCAAAGCTCGACCCGACCCACGTGCGCTCCTTCAGCACTGAAGCTTGGCCGGACAGAAGAAAACGCAGGACCTTAATCCTAAATGACAAAAAGACTTAGGTAACTTGACACAAGTTTAGGATATCTTTTGCTGAGTTTATTTTGACACCCTGCATCAAGGCCCCGATGTTTTCTTGCCCCTGAGGCTTGGTGATGATGTAATTGGGATCGCTGCTCGAGACTCAGAATCGTGGAAGATCATCGTATCATTATGTCCTCAACTGATGATCAGCAAGAGATCGAGATTGAGGTTTTGGCCTCCTATTCAGCCAAGATATTATCCAGAACAATGACAAACATTTGGAAAAATTCTGGTCAATGGAATTGATTGAGCTTTTGCCTGTGATGTTGGTATGCAAGATAACTTTATCTTTTAGCTTAAGAGTGTAAATTTCCGCTGTGTGACATACTCACCCAACCACGTTAGCCAAAGATGCGTAAGATCGAGACCTCATTCAAAAATTTCCAGGCTTATAAACATTTTACGATGAATTTATATTTTAATTTGAAGAAGCAAAAAATTATTATGCAGATATAGACAGATCATTTGTTATAGAAAAAAGCACAGAAAGCAGGAAAGAGTGCATTTCAAGGCATATTTCCTTTCTGTAGGGTAGCAACTTCAATTGCGCTTGCTAGCATTCCAGACAATGAAGCTGACTTTGCGGCTTTTCCGACGCCACTCAGTAAAACAAGAACGCAATAAGTTAACTTGGTAAGCCTCTATTTATTTATAGATCGCTCGAGCTGTGGCGTCTCTTATCTCAATCCGGCCATGAGATGTCAACGGTGACTCCGTTCCAAATGGAATATGCTCATGAGCCAGCGATCCTACATTGGTGCATTTATGCCGGAGTCCAGATCAGTTCTTTGACAAGAGAGTTTGCATATTGATTGAGTTTGCTCTGTACGGGATGCACGGTTGGTTATCTGGTAGCTATGAATGGAAGTCTCTGGATTCACGGGATGAGTTAGCCCCACTGCGGCCGCATTTTCCGCACCCATCTCCGCTCTTCTCAAGTCCGACAGCGGTAAAAGCACGGAGTTACGGAGCTTGTATGCGTATGTCGACTCGCGATTATGCTTATCTCTAATGTGCGGCTGACATCCGCGTCTCCATCAATTAATTCTGAGTGAGTAATACACCAGAAAAAGCGAAGCTTGCACACACAAAACATGACAACCCGCAGCGACCAAGCTTGCAAAGCCTGTAAAAAGCAGAAGCGGCGTTGTGATAAGGCTCTTCCAGCGTGTAGCTTATGCAAGCGGACTCAGCGCCCGTGCGAGTATGGCATTGCCGCTGATTTCCAGCCAAGTGCTAGTGATTGGAGTACGATGAAAGCGCGTCTCAGTGAGCTTGAGAATAGATTGGCCAATTCTCCGAGAGCTACCGAGCCGCATATTCTGAGCCCAATTTCAGGTCCATCTTCGGGGGCGGTGTTGGAGCAGGGATCGACGCCAGGCGCGACATTATGCAACTCCATCGATACGCACAGCATCGAGTCGAATGGCATCATTTCATCGTCTCAATCCATCGGTTTCACGCCTGCGTACTCCACTGTCGAACATTCCGTTTCAGCATTGGAGACGCGTTTTCCGGCATCTATGTTTCTCGATGTTGACTGTTATGTATGGTCTCATGCCAGACTGCCAGTCCCAACCGGCAACATTCCTGCGGTATGCTACCTCTCGTAATTTTCATCGTCACTTTAACCATCCGTTAGCCTTTCCGTTTTGTCAGTGCTCTAATACTAAGCAGCCCGTCCTCGCGCTTCTCAGCCAAGGTAACGTCGTCCTAGATGTATCACAGACATACTTTGCGACGATTCATACCTGGTTTCCCATGATATCTAAAAAGAGGATGGATATGGGCCTGCCGGTGCAGAACGCAGGTCCCGATCTCGCTATGCTGTTCCTTGGGATGAAGCTTGTCACCACTCCTGCTATCGATATAACCGAATTGCCATTATATAATACAGCAAAAAGCTTCCTTGCTAGTCTGGAGAGCAACGGTGTTGTCTCGCTACTCTGTCTTCAGGCTATGATCCTCGTAGCCTTATATGAATATTCTCATGCGATATATCCGGCAGCTTGGATGACTGTTGGGTCGTGCGCCCGATACGCTGATATCCTGGGCATCATGCCTGGTGATTATTCTCCATTGGGTCAAGTGGTACGTATTCTGGATGGGAATGAAGAGCTCAGTATTTCTTGGTCCCAACGACAAAGAGAGAGGAGGATGAAGCTGACAAGTCTTCAGACAACATGGACAGAAGCCGAGGAGAGGAGGAGGGTGTGGTGGAGTATCTATATCCTCGACAAGCTCGTGTCACTGGGAAGTAGAAAGCGTTGCTTACTTCCGGAAATCCATCCCCAGTGTAAACTCCCTGTCGATGATGATGTATGGGTAAGTCGATAGAACCTTAGATTGTTTATAGCATAGCAACTGACACGGGTTAAGGACCGCGGCCAAGTGAACATAGCCATCAATCACTCAACCTCAATATCATATCATGTCCAACAAGCCCCATTCGCAAGACTATGTCAAGCGTCGATGTATCTCGGACGCGCCATAAGCTACGCTCAGGATAACTCAACCATGACAAGTTCTCGTATTGACGAAATCATGTCTCTCGCTGGCGAGTTATCAGATTTTGCTACAGTCGTGGATAATGAAAGTGCGGGTCTCAGTCACGAGAAGAGTCTTACCCTTCTCGCTCCTCGATTTATCTTTCGCTCAGCGCTCTTTGTCGCCCTTGATCGTTTCACTTGCCCAGAAAAGATCAGTGCAGAGCCTGGGTATATAGAGAGTCCCGGGGACAAGACACAGAATGAGATCGAGCTTCAGAGGCAATCCATGCATATCATCGAGCAGGCCAGCGAACACATACATACTGTGGGTATGGAGCTGCTACGCTCATTCAGAACCGAAGGAATATTCTTGATGTCCAAAGTAAGCCCTTTCATCTTGGATTCCATTTATGCTAGCGCAGCGACATTTCACTGGCTTCTTGGCGAGGGCGGGAATGACGCGCACCGCACGGCTGCTACTGAATTAGATGTGTTTCTGCAAACGATGAGCTCGAGATGGAGGCTTGGTAATACGTATCGCGAAATGCTGACGGTCCACGACGTCACAGCAAGAGTAGAAGCTAGGACGACGTTGCAATAGTATAGTTTAGTTGCGTGCCAAATGATCAAGGCAATGCTATTTCCGACAGATAAATCGGTTCTAATGAGAAAAAGAGAGTGTACCGTTATCTTCATACTATTGCCAGAATCGGTCCCAGTGAAATACGGTGGAGCGGAGTGCGGAGTGCGGCCGCAGAACCCGCATCACCTCAAGTGGCGCTCAGCGTCAGACGTGACTCGCCCCAGTGCGGCCGCATCTTGTGCCATTGGTTCAGTCATGGTTACAATGGTGCCTCGGAAATTGAATTATTTTCTCCCAAGTTATAGATAACAGAGCTAAGCGCTTATATATAGCTGAATGCGGCCTCTCAGTCCCAGAACATAGTCCACCGAATCTTTCACATTTCCCACCAAGGGCTATATCTTCCCTACAAATATCCTTCTTCCTGATCAAAGAATTTTCAGATCATCGATAATATCTGCCGTCGACATCATGAGTGTCCGCCGAAGTACTATTATTCCCAACAAGCCGACCCTGACAGAGAAGAACCTTCCTGACCAGGCTGGCAAGGTAACCCAATCTTCCCCACATACAATTGTAAGGTGTCTGATATGAATACAAATTAGGTCTTTCTTATAACTGGAGCTTCGGGAGGATTGGGCAAGGAGCTAGCTTCAATTCTGTACCAGAAAAATGGAAAGATCTACATGGCCGCTCGCTCTCGACCTAAGACCGATGAGGTTATGAGAGATATCAAGGCAGCTCATCCAAACTCAACGGGCAGTATGATCTTCTTGCCACTAGTCCTCGACGATCTCACCACCATAAAGGCTTCGGCCCAAGAGTTCCTCGCACAGGAGAGCCGCCTCGATGTACTCTACAACAACGCTGGTGTTATGGTTCCTCCACAGGGGTCAAAGACGGTACAAGGCTACGAGTTACAGATTGGCGTGAATAATCTTGCGCCATTCTTGTTCACTCACTTCCTACATCCCGTTCTTGCTGCTACAGCCCAGATTGTCCCCAAGGACTCAGTTCGTGTCATTTGGGTGTCTTCTAGTGCTGCTGATGGTGCTCCAACACCCGCTATTGACTTCACGAACATGGACTACCATAATGAAGAAGGGATCTGGTCGAAGTATTTCAGAAGCAAGGCTGGAAACGTCTTGCACTCTGTTGAGTATGCACGAAGGACTGCCGGTGAAGGTATCATCAGTATTGTTCGTCATTCGATATCCCTTTTTCTTTTGCTAGATGCCCAGACTAACTGTTGTTTTCAGGCTCTGAATCCAGGCAACTTTGTGACCAACCTACAGCAAAATATGCCAAGAATGCAGCTTGCCATCTTTGTAAGTTAACAACTTGCAGATATGAAATCTCTAAACTGATGATAGCGGCGTAGAAACTCATCGCTCATGCACCCAGGAACGGAGCATATACTCAGCTGTTTGCAAGCCATTCTCCCACCATCACAGAGAAGGAAAACGGTTGTTGGGGTAAGTATTTTCATTGCATAACACTTTCTTGGGACACTGCTCAAGATTTTCACATGGCTGACCATACCGCCTGGATAGTGTCTCCTTTTGGAAAGGTCGAACCGTGCCGCAAAGATCTTCTCGATGCTGGCCTTGGCAAGAAGTACTGGGAGTGGACGGAGGAGCAGATCAACAAGTACAAGTAAAAGGTTCACCAACTGGGACAGTAGGAAATGTATTCAGCCGAGGCTACACAACGACCCGCAATATTGAACAACTGACCGTTGTTTGGAAGTGTCATGTTGGGGGATCGCAGGTTTATAGGAGTTCTTGTGAATGAATTATAGCACTACTAGGCAATATAATATGTCAAACAGCAATGGTTTTCCTAGTTCTCTAGCACTGACTTGGCCAGATTACGTAAATTAAGTGACGCAAAGGGAAACCAAACATCTTGATCGAGGGTTGACTCCAACTTGTCCACGTACGCTTTGTCCACGCATACACGCTGCACCGTTTCAGCCAATCCATCTTCCTTTGAACCTAGAATAAAGAGCGCAACAGTGCAACACCATCCGATAATATCGTCAGATGATTTTCGAACAGGTGAAGCTGAATGATACTCCTGGATATTCTGGATAAGACCGTGCTTTTCTGAATCATCATCCCTCCGAGCGAACAAGACAGCAAGCGATAGTATAATCGTTGCGCTAACATTATTGTTCGTCTCTTCGCGCAGTCGGTTGAGGAGCGCTACTCTAGATGCGGTCGATTGACGTGGGAAGAATGCCAAAGCATGAGCTGCATTGGCTCGCATGCTTGCTGAATCCTCGTCCAAGCAGCGTATAATCGAAGACAGTCCCCGTTCGACGGCCTCGTAGGCTCTGAGCCCTTGCGTTGCGCGATCGCGGTATTCAGGCTTCTCTATTTCTGCGATACTCTTTTCCCAGTTGTGGATATCGATCCCCTTAGGTACCGCCCAGTCTGGATGACCGATTGCAAGACTTGTAATCAAGTACAACAGGCTTTCGCGATCCAATGTTCCTGGGCTATCAATTAAGGCATACAGGAATGGAACTGCCTCAACTGAAGCACTGTAGCGTGAGCCTTGGTGATAGATGTTGGACCAACATTTATTGAATGCTGTCTTGTGGACTTGGGGATCCGTTGATTGGAGATCTTTTAGGAGACTTGGTACGTCATCAGCTGGGCCGTACGCGTGGCTGAGTTGAGACCAGTCGACGGAATCAAGTCCGGCCAGAGGGTCGGCATTCTCGGGTGACATAGTGGCAGTTGCAGGTGTGCTGTGTTGAGAAGATATTTTCGGAGAGGTTCCAATTTTCATGTTATGCCTGGGTTGGGCAGGTTATTAAAGTACGAAAACTTGCTGATCTGATAATGTTAGCCTTTAGGTGATTGGTATCGGCAAAGCCGGCTCCGCGGAACGTCACCGCCTAATGGTGCGGAACCAACTCTTAGGTAGTCAAGCAACGTTTGATACCTAAAGACCTCCATTAACTGGGATTTGGGCGGCATGAACCAGAATATGGTCCCATCACTTCCGCAGCCTTGACCCTGTTTCCAGACTTGAGATTGGATTAAATGGCCTTGTAAGATCAATAGAAGAACACTACAAGTGGTGGCTGATTTGTATCTCTTATTGATAAGGGTCAAGTTGAATCAATTTGAGCCGTCTCTCAAGATCCAGCCATTAATAGAGGTAATCCCTCCAAGTAAGTAGCATCATTCTTACTAAAACCGTTAGATATCCTGGATCCGTTGTATAATCCTGTTGAAAGTCACATCGGCATCACTCTCCTCGCTGTCTTCTGTTTCTTCACCTGCCTCCTCACAAGTTGAAATTTGCACAAGATCATCCTGTCCGTGAGGCTTATTCTCCCATCCTTTGGCAACAGAATCCAGAGCAACCTGCATCCTGTTTACCCATATATGTTCCCAGAATTCCGAAACCCGGTGATAGTAGAGGTCGTCTATGCCAAGAGCAGCCGGCTCGTCGAATGCTGAATAATCGAGATCGAATGTGTAACTCTTGCTCGAAATAGTTGTTTGGTGCCCGGTTAGCACGAACTCCTGAAACATGACGACTACCTCATCCAGCTGATTCATTGCTTCTACATCGACATTGAGAACCTCGAACTCCTTCTCGTCGGGTTCCAATTCTGTCACTGGATCAATCCAGGATATCCATTCCGGGGAATCCGGGCAACGACTGTATCCAGGCCTATCTAAACACGTATGCCTTAGTTTCAGCGCAGAAAATGTTGCTTGTCGCACCATGATGGTATGATGGCTCAAATTCAAGCTTCTGCCACATACTGCCACGTGAGAGCCGAAACGTGTAGCGTATTCTTGAAGTGCGAGGTCTTCAGCCTGCTTATAGGGGTGTGCTAGCCACTTCATTCTCGAGGCGAAAGGGGTACAGCCATCAGGTGAACACAGACAAGAGCATTTGTCTGTCAAAACCGATTTGGACAGATAATGCTCTGCCCTGTCTTTTGCTCTATCTCGGCTAGGACATTTATAACCTTGGATACCGAGAATATCGGCAAGAACGAAAATAGAAGGCATCGGGCTAGTGAATCTGTAGCTCCATTTCCATAAAGGGGCTCGATGATCAAACAGCCATATTGCGTATTCGACTGAAATCAGCCAGCTCTCTCCATATATAAGCACTATGTCCAATGGTGAGCCATGGTCTTGACCAGTGCAAGCCATCTTGAAGCCAGAGTCAAAGAAGAGATTTGCATCTTGTGGGCTTGCTAAGTCGAAGAATATTGGACGATAATAGTAGCCATCACCTTGCCAACGCAGGTCTTCATCCACGAAAGTAGACAGGGGCCCCAGGCTAGGTATTCCTTTATGGCGAAGCAACCTGTCGATCTCAATGGCGTCACTATCAGGTACTTCCTCGAGAGGTGTAAAGTTGCTGATTTCTGTGATTGAAAGCTTGTTCCGGGCCAAGTCTAGCAGCTGCAGACGGCGACTTCGCAATTCGTTTGTCAGAAGTGTTTTGCAGTGGAGAGAAGCCTCGAAAAAGCCCTCTCTTGGACAGAGGCCATCGCAACGACCGAAATCACGGTAAGGTATAATGGGGCATCCGGCGGATAAAATGACCCGAAGTGGTAATGTACAAGGGCAGCATGATTCATCCCAACCTTTTCCCGAGTTACAAATCTCATAGCTGACTTTTAGTGCAAGGTTAAGAACAGTCTCGCAATTATTGCTGAGTAGAATCCACATGTCGGGACTTGCCTTCTCAGCCAGTGCTTTCAAGATGTCCGGCCTGTAGATGGCAATATGTAACGGTGTCTCCCCGTAGTGGCTTACCTCCTCGATCATACGTGGATATAGGGAGAGGAGTCGCTCCACCTCTGATAGGTTATTTCGAATGACTGCTAAGCTTAAAGGACCATATTGAACTGATTCGTAACGTAAGCTTTCCGAAATCACATGGTTGGAAATTAAAGTGAAGCTTACTCCTTGCTACGCTCTGATTCTGTTCGTGGTACCCGAGCAGTCCACACTTGGGAAACGATGAGATACCCCTAGAACGGTAACCTTCTACGTCGTTCCCAGTAATAAGCTGGCTATAGATCGAGGGCGGGACAAAGGTCCCGTCGATTACTCTTTGAAATACTGAACTAAGAATTGTCAAATTAAAAGAATCAGTGTATTTCTGGTGTACGTACTTTCCGTGAATGTTACGAACTGTGACAGAGGTACCTGCGGCAATGAGAAATCTGACCAGGCCTTCACATGTTAGGCGCACTAAAGGAGAATTTGCCCCTTCCAAAGTTCTTAACAAGTAAAATACCTAACGAAGTTAGCTATACAGTTTGTCATACCTTTGCTTCATCCGATCTTACTGAGACAATGAGGGCATGAAGTAGGGTCTGATTAGATTGGGTTACGTCATTAGGACTTGCTCTTCCTGAGCAAAATAACTCTTGGAGCTTTTGCTGCGCCGTGATCAGAAGTGTTTCGGATCTTTTTTCGTCAACTCTTTCTAGCTTGCGTGTATTACAAAGAAGAAAGATGACTAAAAATGCTGGCGCATCGCTCTCATCAACCAGTGGAAAGTAAGTAAAGGAGCGGCTGATACTGGACCTCCCAGCGCTAACGCCAGTAGAGAATGATACTTCAATCCCTTTTTTCAGCAATGAAGCTAAACCAGTAAAACGAATGGCTCGCGTCTTTTTGTAGTCCGATGGGAACATGAAAAAGTCACAGTCTTTCTCGTGATGGACATTGAACAACATCTCTTCGACGAATTGAAAAGGTCCCAGGGCAAGCCATTTGTTTTGACGTACACGTCGTCGCTGACAAGAACACATCGACACAGAATCAGCTCTGCTGGAAGGCGCACACAGTTCCTGTTGAATCTCGCCAGCCGCAAGATAGTTACCCGGTTCTCCAAAATGATTGGATGAGGGCTGTTGGTTTGGTTCGAGGTGATGCTGATTTCTTGCTTGTCCAGCCATATCGAGAAGGGATTTGATTTGAGCCTGTTGGTAAGACATCAGGTAAGAGATCTGATCAAACCTCTGGTCGAAATAGGGAACAATAGCATCGACGGAAGTCTGGAGAACGGGGAGGCTTGATCCAATTTGCGAGATAGGGTGGCGCAGTCCTTCGATAACGGTCGATGTATTGGTGCTGATGACTGTGTTCCTCTGAATCTCGACAGTTTGCTCATTCAAAATCTTTCTTGTCAAAGACACTTCGTCTCTGGAGTTGGTCAGCAGAGGCAATTGATAGAGACAGACGAGACGCCCTACAGGTGAAGCATTCCTAGAGCTAGAGTGAGAGGTGTTGCAAGCTTATCCCAGGCCTCTTGTAGAGCTTCGATATCGGGCCTTCGTAATGGATATATCAGCTTCTTACAACCATCTTTGATCTTGTCCTTTGTACGCGCGTGAGCAGTCGTCGATCCAGCGCTGGTAGTGGTTAAAAAGATCTTCTGTTGAAGTGTTTCTAGTTCTTTTAGAGCTGTTTGGCATTCTCTGAGACAGGCAGAAGCTTCTGATGCCGAGACAGAAAGTTCCGGGGTAAGCTGAGAACGCTTTAAGACATTTTCAAGTGATTGAAACGTGCTTTCAAAGCGTTCAGCCTGACGCGCAAGTCGAGCACGATCTTCATCGTGATCGCTGAAGGCTTTGAGATACTTAACGAGACCAGAGGTCACTGTTATCCCCAGGGGAATGATAGCCAGTGCTAGCTCTGCCATGGTTACTAGAGGGTGGAAGGATAAGAGGAGAAAAGAAAATCATCACGGAAGAATTTTGATGCCAGTTACAAGTACCAAGTACAGAACGAGGCTACCAATAAGATCTCACTACGTGGTTGTGCCACCACAGGGCAGTTTTGAATCTTACAAATACATATTCCCAGCAAATCTATAGGTCGATATGGAAGTGCACCATCGAGATTATGCCTAATTGTAATTACTCCGCCTCAAGCCACTTCTTAGCGTTGAGGTTTTCGGACTTAGCGATGAATTACTCCAGGCTGTGTTGTATGTGAAATTACAGAAATATCATATTAGTGAGAATACTCTTTATAAGACAAGTTAAAGCTAAAATACTTTATTAATTACCAATTTTGATTGACCAGCCTGAGCCGCGTTTTTAGAGCCTTGCATGGAGTTTGCCGTAATACACAAGCTAGGTTGCCCGCCTTAACAGCGCGGGTGCGGCCAAGGAATCTAGGTCTTAGTAAGAATGATGTTCCTATCGTTTATTAGAACGTCCTAGACGGAAGAAAATTCGTAGTGAGATACGATTACGCCATCTAATAGTAAATTATGCTATCCGCAGTCTCAGCCATCATTTAGAAAGCCAGCTGCGAAGAGTTTCATCTCCCGTCATGGCTACCCTCGATCTTGACTTTTGGCCCAGATAAAGCAGTAGCAATTTCAGTTCTAAATTATCAATTTCAGACATAAATTATATAAACATACTTGAGCGATGTGTTTGTCTACTCACCCTTGGAAAAGAATGACGGGATACTGCTAAAGGTAGAGTCTTTTCACAACCATGAGATAGAGGTAAGTTGGGTCTCCGCCTCTATCACAGAAATACAGGACATAATGTTTCTCTCTATAATCTTTCGACCCTTCTGTTGTTATCGACGAGCTTTCTCACCGTTTGAAGTCCCAGCTAGCAATAGCTACCCAGTGCATGTGACCGTGTAGCAAATCAGAACTCACAATTGCAACAAAAGCCTTGACGCAGGACGAGAAGAGAAGAGAATGGAGGGCGACGGTTAGAAAGCGGCCGAGAAACAATACAACCACTCACGAACCGTAGCGCTGATGTGATAGGAGGCTCCACAGGTGGGTGAGACATCTGCGTCCGTGATCATCATTTGTCACCCTCAAAGGAAAGCGTTCAGCTAAGCCAAATTCCAATGCTCTCAATATTCACAATAATAGCGTCTCTCTCAGGTAATAATATGATCCAATTTCTGTATGTCAGCGAACCACGACTGTCATGGAGTTTGCAGGCGTCGCATCGACTAACCTGATAAGGTAGTTCAAGCATGCGCCACGTCTGCAACGGGCGGAGCTGAGGACGGCATGGACCGTTCTAGTGCACGGGGCTGCATTATCACATAGACTATTCCGTACTGATATGTGATATTGTCCAAACGCTGTGATTTGATACGAGAACGAGGTGATCGTTTCCGCTTTTGAGTACGGCACTGAGACATTTGACGGTCGGCTTCAGGCCCCTCCGCGGGCCGTGGCTAGCTGGGTGAGCCTAATACGGAGAACCATGTTCCTTTCTGGTAAGCGTGCGCGGCTCCAAACGTAGGCCAAGGACAAATGAGAGAGTGCTCATAGGTCTGTCGTACTTGAGCCTCTTGAATTGAAGAATGAAGGCCGGGGAAGAGGCCATATGCGGATGTGATATCCAAACCTTCTCAAACAATATTGGATATGGCATCATATTATTGTGCTTACGGTGAATGAAATGACCCTTTGGAGATAGCTTTCAGCTGAAGAATATCAGCCACCGAAGAACATGTCTACCGTCTCGTGTCCTCAAACCGATTATAAATACCTGCAGAGATACTCACCAACGGAATCAACTATCAACCATCAAACACTTCTTTTTTCCTCAGCTCAGAAATCCCAACATTTCTTAAAATGGCCTCTCTTGTCCCCATTAAGTTCAGCGAAATCACTGCCAAGTACCAAGGACTCAATGGCAGGCTCCTTCTGCAAGCTAAAGGCAAGATCCCCGGATTCTACCTCAAGCCCTTCTTTGAACAAGAGCTCTGGATTGGCGCACTCAAGTTTGCCGTCATGGCTTACAGTGGTGGCCTTTCCAAGCTCCCCCACGAGAAGGAGGTAGAATTCGACTTCGAACTTCCAATCCATCTACCCATCGACGACTTCAACAACGAGTCGGTCTTGATCAAGACTGCCTTTGGCATTTCTGAGGTCAAGATTGATTATCTTGACTGGGCCAAGCCTACGGATATTACTGTGCCTCTTCTGGCTGCCGTAGACGACCTCACCCTGGCTGGCAACCCAGATAAGAAACCATCCTACACTACTACTATCCGCCCTGTTAAAGATATTTATCTCTCGGACGAGGGTCGCCTCGACATCACAGCTGAAGTCCCCAAGCAGCCTGATTCTTCGGTAAACATTGACTTTAACCCTGATTTCATCAAGCTGGTCGCTGCTAGTTATGAAAAAGGGTCTATCAAGTGGACCATTAAGTGGGAAAAGGTTCCAGATCTTGCACACGACCCGCAGCGAGTCAGTGTCATCACCATCACCCCGTTCGAGATAAAGATCCAGCCCTGGCCTCCCATTCCTGACCCCAAAGACATTCAGCCCTACCGTATCCACCGCTTGTTCATGGGTTCGGACCAGAAAGAGTGAGACACCTGCCGACTGATTCTCGATGGGCTGATGTAGCCGCTTTTATTTGAAGACATGGTGTCAGAGGAGATAGGGAAATGGATTGATAGTCTATAAGAGAAAGGGAGGGCGTGACGTTTCATTCTTCTGTCGCGGCTATACATTTGATCCGGAAGAGCATCTGGATTGTATGGTCGCAGATCAGATATTGTCAAGAGTTTCTTTCATATATTTATATACAATTGCATTTGTGAATCCTTTCGTGCTGCGGTGCCCTTTGGAAACTAAGTTCTCCCCAGTGATTTAAGCCGTCAACCATAAGCCTCAAAGGGAAATAGCGCTCCTGCCGAACAAATCGGGACATGAACCCTGGTGAGACTTCTGTTCCGGCTGCTAGTTCAGAGCTCCAGACCTATTAAATTCCAAAATGTCTTTAGAGCTTGAACAGCCGCCGCTTTGACGGTTGAGAAGTATTTGGCCCTCAATCTCAAGCCCACACTTAACAGAGACCTCTAGTTCTAGTATGGAAAGAAATAGCTATGAAGCCGATCATCCGCTGTAGTAAAAGTCGATCTCTGCAACACGAACCAATCGTATCCCGACCCCCGCACACTTCCAGCACTCCAGTGAGACATTGGAAGGCCTCAAAGTCCAAGTCTGAGCCCTGATAAACAGCTACAAAATAGACAAGTATTGAAACCATCTTGCGGTAATCGAGTTGCAAAGCATCGTCGAGATTCTCGCATATATTCCAGCGATGCGCCGAGTACTGTGAGCTTCAATATCATTTCCGATATAGAGTATAAATTATAAGCTACATGTTTGAACTGCAGTTGAGACTTGTAGCTGAGAAGTTAAGTCAGCAGAGAGAACTTGGCTACAATCTGAACATGCGTATAACAGTATTTTGTCAACACCCTATCTCAGCAGTGCTGCTGGTATATGCTTATTCATCACGCTTGAGATCGCTCAAGATGTTTTGAGTGACAATAGGAGCGACTTCGATGACGGTTCTTCCAATCCTTCCAACCGTAGCGACAAAATGATCAAACAGACCTTTCTGCATCCACTGTTCGAGGGGTATTGCTATCAGGGCCTGTAGACAAGTATCACCAATCAGCGCTCTGTGACACAGAATCTCGACATGATTCGACATGTCGGTCACGCTGAGTTCAGACTCGCCGATGGCTCGAGTGATGCCGTTCATGTTAGGACAACCAGTGGATAACCCGGTTTTCACAATGCTTTCAAGAAACTCGGATATCTCATTAGCATTGCCCTGATTTATGTGCCGGGTAAAGGCATCGACAAATAGTTTGGCATCATCGCTTAGAGAACCATTCTTAGGAGGGAGCAGTGGGTAGAGTCTGGGAATGTCGGCGCCCGCAGCTTGCGCATTGACTGATATCCGAAGTGCAGACTCAATGATACCAGGAGTAATAAGATTTGCAACTCGGGGAACGATATCTTTCGCCTCCGGGAACTGATCCTCAATCTTGTCGAGTATTTTTAAATCGTTCGCCTTGTGAGGATCCATCTTTATGACAGTCTGTATAGCAGCCTCTGCAACAACAGCTCGGGCAGCATAGTGCCTGTAATTGACATGGACGGAACCAATGTCGATCGAAGCGTCTGCACCCAGCTTGCTCATGACGCCGAGCGCGGTACCGGCAACGGCAGCGATAGGACTGCCCACCTGGCCCAAGAAAGGGAACCCAGTTCGTAATACTGAATGATCTATTGTTTGGCCGACGCTGATGACCTTATTGAAGATTTTCCAAAAGGCTCTACCGTCGCTGAGGGGCTCTTCCCTTGTACTGCCCTCTGGGCGGCCTTCGGTCGTGATATATCTGATGTCTTCACCCCCAGGAGGACCACGGTCCAGGGCATGCATGACACCAGACATGGCGCTGAGATAAGTTCCGAATCCACCTCGAAACACGGTCGCGGTATTTCTAGTTCCGGTGCCATACGAAGCGACGCCGATAGACTTGCTTTCGCCGCTGATGAGGATAGGGGATCCGGATTGGCCTGATATATAGGGTCAGTATCGTGAGTATTTCAGATCAAAAGCCACCACTTACCACTTGCACAAGATATCGTATGTTCAAGCAAATTAAAAGCTGTTTTTGAAAGATCGCAATCTATTCTTTTGGTCATCTCATACATTTGGGCTCCCCGTTCATCACCCAGGGACTTGTCACATGGGTACCCAACCACGCTCAAAAGCATCTTGTTCACAACGCCCACAGTGGGCTGCTGGGCGATACGCACAACGTTACTAAATTCTTCCACTTTTATGAACGCCACGTCGCTTGCGCGGTTGGTGTCACTAATGATCCAGTCTTTCGGAACGACGACCTTGAGACCTCTACGAAATTGAGCACCAGGCTTGTCAAGGGAGTTCTTGCCATTATATCCCACGAAAGCGCGGACTTGAACTGCTTTGCCGAAGTCGTGGGTGTGGTCATAAACGCAGTGGGCGGCGGTGATGATGATATGGGGCATAATTAGCCATCCTGTAGCTTGGGCATGACGCGTGTCACTGGCATCTTGGCCTTCAAATCGAATCTGGAGCTTGACGATAGCTAAATACAGAGTCAGATTTAGAGTGATTGTAGGTTGTCGACATTTAAATGTCTATGGAACCTACAATAATATTTCCCTCCAGGCTGGATGTCAACCGGATCAACCAGCTTTCGGGAGTCATCGCCAAACACCGTCTGAATTCCATCTGCCCCAGGCCCGATGGGAAGGAAATCTGTCGCGGGTGTAGGAGACACGTCTCGAAGAGACCATCGAGCGTAGGTTCTCTCGGGATTAGATGAAGCCATAGTGGTATAGAACTGATCGAATGGGGCAGATGTTGCAAAATGGATGAGGGAAGATTGAGGGGCATTATTTCTACACGCTAAAAATCGATAGCGCCTCACGATATCTTTCAGCTCGGATTCAAAGCGAATGGCTCTGTGGGTTAGCTGATTGGCTAGGTAAGTTCAGCAACTCCTCGACAACCCCTCAACCCCACCAGGCACAGGATTACAGATGCGTATATCGCGCGCGCATGCCACAGAATCTCAGACTAGTCATATGTTCTGCCCCAAGACCGTCTCTCCGTCAAAGTATGTCCTTCTGCTTCGTCCGTCTGACCCCTCTTGGTAGGTCTAGACGGAAGCAAAGTTTCCATAACAACATCATTCTCACCAGATTCTGTTTCTTTGCGCTGCGTGATCTCAATGAGCTGGCCCAACCGCTTTCTCCAACCAGGCAGAGCCCCGTCTTGAATGTGTCAGCCACCAGCACGAACTTGATGCGATGAGAGAGGAGTATCGACTTACCAACTAAGAGACAAGCAAATTTGAGGATGACAGGGACCCAAACACATACTGCTACCAGCTGTCCGAAGCCCCATTTCGATAGGGCGATCTTGCTCTCGCTGCCAGATTCTCCGCCGCTGAGGAGATGCATAAATCCCGCAAACTCATGTACGCCGATTGCACCCATGACGATAGTTAGGACCTCCGTCGAGATCCACATAGCTTCTGTGAAGAGTACGAAGTGCTTTTGGGTATAAAAAGACCTCAGGCGCGAAGGTAAGCTATCCATCAAAGCATGGGCTTTGTGAGATGCGCAGTTGTCGCGCTCAAAGAGGTGCATCCTCAGCATTGCAAGGATCCAATCCAATATCAGGAATGCCACAATCACATGCATTGGTGCCTGTATCCTAGAGTGAAACTTGAAGAAGCTTTCCGCATCTCGATCCAGATGACCTAGCTCTTCACCAGTAGTGGAACTAGAACCTCTCTCCGCAGCCTTGTTAAACGTCTGACAAAACGTCCGAGGCCCAGTATGATTCCCGCAGCGTTCCAGAGGCGAGGTCTCATTAAAGTGCCTCAATAACGAAGGCTCATCAACAGTCTGGGGACGAGCAATGAGCACAACAAGAACCCAGTTGATGAACACAAGAGCAAGCGTATACCACCAGCGGTTGTGAGTCTTTTGAAGGATGAGCTGGACAAATAGCAGAGGATACATTCCCGCTGATACCATGCCCCTCACGGTGAGGTTGTTTGTCAGCCAGGAGAGGAGTGAACTGATGTTGCCGAGTCCCGTTCCGCTAGAGCTTGAGAAGGTGATAATAGCGGCTATCGAGATAGTGCCGAGAAACACAGCTTGAGCTTCCTGGAGATCGACCAGGGTTGATGCAACTGCCACACCGAAACTGCTCCTCGTGACGACTTTTTGCCAGTGAAACGCCGTCTTAACAGCCCTAGCAGGCCCTTGAAGCGGAAGAAGCGAAATAAGGGTGAAGTTTCTTACCCAAGTCTTGGTGATCTTGTAGCACAATGCAAAGAATAGGACTATCGTGAACTGAATGAGATATGCCACGATTATCTATTTTCGGTCAACAGAGGCATTTATTTTGGGTTGTATAGACTTACACCAGGCCCCGCAATATCGTAGTCAATCCCAGGATCGGCTTTGTCGCAGTACTCAGTACTCATGATGCGGCCCAGGTCTTTGATGTTCTTTGATGTGATCATTTGACATTGAAATGTCCACAGTTCTGGTGGACAACCGCCGAACTTAGAGTCAGAACAGGACTGTAGCGCACATTTGACGTAGCTCAGTAATGCCCCGAGCTTCCAGAACTCATCTAGCGGACCGGTATCGAACTTTCTGTCCACTTCTTCTAATGTCTCATTGCTGATGGAATCTGGTCCACGATTGGTAGACATCATAGCAACGGTTGCCAAGGTCAGACAGTTCCATAGGGTTTCGGGGTTCGAAAACATATGCTGTTCGCTTCCGCATGCTTTATGACAATTGGTAACATTATCAATGATACATCCGTTCTCGATCAGTCTAGCAGGAACTGTATCATGGGTGATGATGGCAGGCAGGCGATAAAGCCATGCGACCTCCCATGCTCGCCAGTCCTGGGGGATGGTGAATTGTTTGAATGGGTTGTCGCTGAAGTTGAGCACTGGGAGGTATTGGAAACTTCTCTGTACCATTTTGACGAAAACGCGGGTCTGTTTTAGGACTAGTTCTTGATGATGGGGATGATTAGAGAAGAGATGGAGATGGAGACTTTGTCTTGCTGCCTGGAGTGCCTTGTTTACGGAAACGTCATCTTCATGCACCTCGCCGTCTGCCAAGATATTGATCTGCATGTCAGCATTGAAGTCGGGAAGCATCGTGGTAGCCCAATTAATCAGAAAGTAGTTGGTGAATAACATAACTATGGCTAACATACAAGCATCTGGAACTATCTATATAAAACATCATGAATACTGATTGGAGTTAAGAGTCTTGTATTGTTTGGCTCCGAGGCAGCGAAGCTATATCAGAACTTGCTGCAGCACCGACACCCCTGCCAAGCTGAACAATCCCCGCGAATGGCATGTCGATTGGACAAACCAGGCTGAAATTGACTCAATCTTCGTTGTATTACTGGTTCACATACCTCCATTTCGCTCGACGATGGAGATTGATATCCCCAGAGTGAAACGCCAGTATCATGCCATAGATTCCACCAATTGGCCACTTATTCAACAAAGTCCCCAGTCTCCAACCCTTCTCGTTCATCCCATCCACGTCAGGGCCACTCCTTTTCACCTTGTCGTAGACTGTTGGCAAAGTTGTAGCGAAATAGCGTTCTCTGAGTCTCTCATACCAAGACCGATCGTACAAGTCCGAGAATTGCTCTTCTGTGTAGTAAGTGTGCGCGTATAGCCATTTCCGTCCACCAAGTTGCATCAACTTCTTCTCCAGAGCCTGATTCTTGGCCTTGAACTCTTCTTGATCTGAGGGTCCCCAACCCCAAACTCCAATGTTGAGCATCGGTTGCGAAATGTCAACCCCTGCGCCAATATCTGTCGAGCCTTTCGTAACGGGGTGGAAGGTAGGTGTTCGACAGCCTTTCAGAGGACAAAGCCAAAGTGGCCATATCCCCAGCTCTGTGTCCACCCAGTCAACAAATGCTTCGGCTGTGTTATATGGCAATGCTAGATCTTGAACCACGAACTGGTCCGAGATCCGACTTGCGTGAAGTGCATGATACAGTGTCCGGGTATGAGAGTAGTCATCAAGAAGCCAGCGAAAGAACTTGTTGAAAGGGACGATCTTGAAATATGTATATCCTTGACGACCGACCCAAAAAGCAGCTCTGTCGTACCGGAAGAGGTATTCACCAAGTGGTATGTATTCTGTGACTGTAGCCGAGGGAGGGAGAGACTTGGTCTGTTCCTGCACGTGTAGATAGAACCAATGATCTCCTGCGTTACTGAAAGTCCATACTGGAGAGTCACTTGGCTTGGTGTTGGTCAACTCGCCCGTGATGATAACGCCATGCTCCTTCGAATAGAGGATGCCATCGACATAGTCAATGCCCACTTTCTCGCAACACTGTTTCGTTGTTGAGATAGCAGAAGTCACACTGTCAACTCTGTGATACGTTGTCTTGACAAATTGTTTCGCTTCGACCAGTCGGACCTGCATCAATGTCGTCAAGCCTAGAGTCCCAGCAGCGCCCGCAGCACCATAAAATAAATCTTCATGTTCCTGTGGCGATGCCCGGATTATATCTCCGTTTCCAAGTATCATTTCCGCGAAGTCGATCGTTTCGTTGAAGAAACCATGTCGAAATGAGCTGCTTTCCCCAGATGTCCCGGCAAAGCCCCCTCCCGCTGTGATCCCAGGGAATTCCATCACTACTGGGGGTATCAGGCCGTACGGCATCGTGGCGGCGATGAGTCGGTCCATCGGTACATTAGGCTCGACGAGACAAGTTCTTTGCGCAGAGTCTACTGTAATAACTTGGGATAGCATGCTGATGTCGACAACATTCGTGTCAGACCCATGGCGTGGACGAGTACTGCTTGAAGAGCCATGGGAGACGCGATATGGCTGGCGGAGCTTGTAGAAGTCGCGTATTTTATCGGCAATGTCTTGAACAATTTGGTTATGGCGCTCCATGTTTTAAACCGACTTGCACGACTTGTAAAAGACTTGGGCGTTGGACAGATGCGACTAAGATGTGTCCTCGAGGCACTGTCTAACTCCCTATTTGAGCTTGCACCAAGGCTAACTTGGTAGACCCCGTACATGGCAATATTCGAGTAAGGGGAAAGGCTTGTGTAACTTTGGTCAGCATCATGATGATTAAACTGAGACAGTAGACGGGAAGAAAAAGGCGGTGATGATACCTAAACGCGACGTAACCCAGTGTGTGGCTGACTGGCGACGTAACGCCTTAATACAAGCTACGAGGAAGCTGGTAACACAATCGTTACACAGAAAGACAAGATTTTCTTATTCACAAGTACAATATGTATAGCCTGCACAACATTCTAAATCTATCGAGTCTAGACCCGAGCTGAGCTTTCACCCGAGCACAAGTAACACCATCTATCCACGCTGTCTCGCAACCTTACACAACACGTAGCACAAATCTCCCTTCATCAATGCCTTAGAACCCAAAATCTTACCAAACGCCAGGAATAAATCGCCAAGGCACACGTCTACAATACTCTGTCCACGCAGCGCCATACTTAACCGAGCAGCTCTTCTCATCACGTATACACCGATGCACAAGCAACACCGCCATCCACACCGCGTATGTCCACACCACAGCCCTCGTACTACCCACCAGCGCACAAGAGCAGAAGCTAAGAATCAGATCGCCCAGGTAATTCGCGTGCCGAGACCAACCCCACCAACCGCTGCAGAGGAGAAGACTCCTGTGCTGCCGACCATCGGAAGTCCTGAAGGATGCGACGATGCATTTTGCTGGTTTACCCCAGATGGTGCATTTTCCGCCTGTTCGTCGCACGATTTCTTTTTGGTGGTTGACGGAGCGGAAGAGGATGTAGCCTGCTACTCCGAGGGTGAAGAAGAATGCTAGGTAGGGTGTTGAAGCTGATGATGGGTAACGGCCCAGATATTGGCCTTGGATGGTGTATGTTGTTGGTAAGAAGCAGAAACAGCCCCAGCTGAGATAGAAGCCGTAATGGTCGAATTTGACGTCGATTGTGCGCAGATACCAGGATTCATTAACGAAAAAGTCCACCACGTAGATGGTCTGTAGTGCCGTTACAAGGATAAGCGACGTCTCAACAAATCCCTGATTCTGGTACTGATACGCCATGTTGGAAAAGTCGCTGCATCATGTAAGTTTCCGTTCTCGTATCAAAGTAACCAGACTTACATCAGGGTCCACACCATCATCCCTGCCCTGCCATTACTGAAAAGCTTAAGGTCAAAATTCTCCCCCAACCTCGGGTTCAGCTCAATGCCCATGAAGAAGTCGTATAGGAACGACCCTGTCGATATCAAAATTAGCGTTTAATTACACCAAAAACTCAAAAAAAACGTAGTGGTCTCACCGCTGAACTTCCTATCTTCTGGGTGCGTCGGCATTACGTACGCTTTGACGAGCGCAAGTGCCGAAATAACGAACCCAGCCAAGTTCATAGCTCCAATCAAGCTACTCCAATTGCGGGGAATGAAGCCAGGGTCCAGAATCTCCAACCAGCTGAGAAGTGCGTAAAGGAGATGCGTGACGATCCACGCTGAGAGGCCGTTGATTTTGTAGCTGAGGAGATAACCGGCTGGTGTTAATTGGCCTTGGTGTTGCTCGCCGGGGAGGAGGCAGTACAGAAGGGCTTGGATCCCAACCCAGCAGATGACTGCGGCGATGCCTTTGGTGGTGAGGTGAGGACCATACTGGGCGCAAATGTTCCAGAAGCCGTGTTCTTTTACGGCGTCTGCGAAGAGGGAGAGGGATCCTTCGTATTCGGCCAGTGTGATGAAGATTGATATCGAAGCCATTGGCGCGAGAAACAGAGGCGATGCGCCTACGAGAGATCGCAGCCACGACCTCCCAAATGCTGCACGACCCCAAACATCAGCACCAGCCAACATCTGAACCTCTGTCGTCAGCGCCTTGGCTTCAATGGGCTTCTTCTTTCTCTGCGTTGTGATAGTAGTCGTCGAGCCAGCCATTGGCAAGCCCTCTGCAATTCTTGCCATGGTGCGTATGTATACAGAAAGTCAGGTCAAGTGAGATGTATCGTGAGAATGGTGAAAGAGGAGAAGGAGGAATGTGTAGTACAAAGGGATGAGACCAAAATCACGGCAGTTTTAGTGGCTGGGACATCGTCATTGATCAGCTGGTGGATCTGCCACCCGGCCATGGTTAGAGTGAGTATTCGTGGCTTAAAGTTATGTTGGTTTGAGTTATGCAAGCGGACGCGTGTGCGCGGGCGCGCTGTGAGCTTAATTTGTATGGTGCCAAGATAAGGCAGATTGAGACATCGGGTGTTGGTGGCTGGTTTGCGCTAGATGTTTGCTCTGAATTACAGGGTAATACAAGCTTAAGTGTTCAGAATTGGCGGTGAATGTGAGACATTTCGGGTGTTGGATAGATTCGATGATCCGTTGATATTGAAGTCTTGTTGTACGGCACAATGCCAATCATTTCAGGCCGAGTCACGTTCTTCTTTGTATAACGAGGCTTAATTTTCGTGCTGCGTACGGTAATTTCCTGCTGAACTGTAAATCCTTATTAACAAGGCTAAATCACTGACCGCCTCCGTAAACGTCTGCCGTGCCCAAAATGCCAAGGTCCCTTGCTCCCTGCTATGTCGTTGCCCATAGCGTTGCCTATCACTAGCGCCAGAGTTCATGTCAATAGCAACAAATTCACCCGGAACCCCCAGCCATGTTACTGTGTAGGCCCTGAATTTACAGTAGGGGCATACATACGTGGAACCTCTTGAGAGATTGGGGACGTGAGCAGTGTGCTGTAGCGTTTTGTAACTAAACGTAATTACTGGTAGGCTCAAATACGAAGAGGGAGCGACAAGTTCTTTTCACTGACGCATTTTAATTGGCTGTCACCACCCCTGCAGTGACCTGGCGGGAGGTTCGACACAACCAGTTGAATCAAGACCTAGATTCGCGAGAATATCCCACACAACTATATGCTATTCAAGATATGGCCAGTTAATTACCTACTGATCACGGTGCGCCATCTATCGGTAAGTGCTAGGCTTCTAACTTCATGAAGCGGTATAAGGATCTCGAGATATACAACTATCAAAGAGCTAGATATAAAGACCTAAGCATTATTTATAGCTGGTTCAGGCTTATACAGAATAGTATTCAATGAGATGATATCTACCACTTCAACGAGACTGGCTTTATGATAGGCACTATTGCAAGCGGAATGATTATTATAGGTACACAGAGGCGTAGATGACCAAAATCAGTGCAGCCTCAAAACCGAGAAGAGATTACTGTTACCCAAACGATTGATACAGAAGGTCAAGCGATCCTGCCGTTTATCATAAGTGCCGTCCAGTATCGCCTTAGCAGCTGGTACTAAAAAAGCAACCTGCTGGGTGATTGTGCCATTACGACAAGACAAAATGGCTGGATCGATACCGAGAAAGATCTCAAGTGGCTAAAGCACTTTGACCGGCCCACGGCCAAGCAATCCAATGGTCGCTATCGAGCGGCAGACTGATGTGTAAAATACGCTTCTCCTTCTCTAGTCAGCCTATTCTGGGTCTTGGATAGGTTAACGGCCAAGGTTCCACGGTTCACTAGGTATCTGTAGCTTCTATATTAAACACATTTGTGTTGCATCCTGCCCACGTTTCTTGGAGATGGTTATATCCTGGTCGGTGACTGAGCAGATTGGCCTTTCAGCAAAAAACTATACTCTATTTAGCATGTGAATCTTATAGACCTTTGCTGCGACGTCATGAACAGACTTCCATTCCGCGAGGCGAGGCTTACAAGTTCATATCTGCAGAAAGGATCAGCACCAATTTAATGCATTGCCACTTCTGTTGTCTATCGGTGGGGAGAGGGTTGCCGAACTCGCCGTTGGCCCCTTAGTGAGGATCTTGATGCGGACTATATTCCCCGTATGTATGCATATTGTTCCCACGTTGCTGCTACAGTCGAAGCTTTCTTTTCGGTAGATCTCAAATGCACAGATTTAGCGCTTAGTCGGGCTTCCACGCGCGTGCATAGAGTCGACCGGGGATGGAATCGTACTATACGGGAAATACTCCCTAGGTTGGCCTTCTAACTAGAAGGGTTCGTAAAGTTTTAATACCCTGTATCGGTAGTAATCAGAAGTTGGCCAGAGGTAAAGAGCACCATCAAGTTCCCGTTAAATACCTTATATCGGATAAGACGGCTCTTGTGGGATGAAGACTGACATCGATAAGTTCGGTTAATAAAATCAGTCTTATATTAACCCACTGTAAGTGGAGTTATTACATAGAGTTTAAAATCCTAGTAATGCTACGCTCTAGAGAGTTCTATTTACTATATATATCTAGATATAGTCTACTCTACTAGACTATAACAGGTTTATCTATTATTGACTCTTGTTATTATATAAAACACTACCAAGTCTACCACTAAAGGGTCATCATCAAAATGCAGTTGTCAATCTTTATATCTACTTTTGTTTTGGCCTTGGGGTATGTTATGTTCTATCTATCTCAACGTAGAGATATCGTTGTTGCTGATAACCTCTTAATAGTATTTCCGCCCAGACGTTTAAGCGATATTGCTGTTCTGTCAATAGCGGCGGCGATGTTGTAAAGCGCGATGGCTATACTCAAAGTTGCTGCGGTAGTAACTCATTTGACGGTGTAAGTTGTCTCGTGACGCTAAGCAGCTTGATCTATCATTAATCAGCTCTTAGTCTGAGTGTACTATATCTGGAGATACTGCGCCTTTCGAAAACTGCTGCAAAGGCAATAGTGGCATTACCTATTGTGTCTAGTTAACGTTTTGCAACCTGTCACAAGACGGAATGGTTACTGTAGGACGGGTTGAAAGGCGGCCTGGGGCAGCGCTTGGTGTACGAGGTCGAGAGAGGACACCACACAGCCAATTTTCATCGAATCTGTCTAGCCAATGCACCATTCTGTCGAGGTATCTTATTTGTCATACAATAGCACTTCAGTATTGGAATGGCAATTGAGTAACAAAACTGAAACTGGAAGAGAGTGATACAAACTTACCCCTTGTCTCCTCAGCATCCCACACCTACGACTATGGGAAGAATCGCGGGAACCTTCTCATCTTAGAAAATATCTTCATATTCTTTCTTGAGACTGACACATTCTTTTTTCCGCCACGTGTACATCAAGCTTGTTTCCTACCAACTTACTGAACCTTTTCTTCATCCTGTCTACATCGTCCGGCTCAGAAACGACATCTGGGATCACAGGTCGGGCTGTTTCCATGTTATGTCGCTACTATCAGAACTCACCCCGTAGACCATAGAAGTATCCTGAGTGACAGTGCCAACTTCCGAATAGCTACTCTGAGATCCATATTGCGCACTGCTGTCGAGCCAATCTATGAGAGATGGAGGCACTGGCGGAGTAGATGACCTCCTTTCCCCAGTCGGTATGAGAACGCCGTTTTCGTTGCCCATGGCGTTTAGTTGCGTACCACTAGCGCCAGAGTCATATGGCTTCAGTTCACGTTCACAGCTACAAATTCACCCAAAATTGCCCGACAACTGTACGTACATGCTTTTTTCCCACGGAATCATCCTGTCCTTTTGATCATCAGCATTGCATTCCTATGTTGACAAACTTTTAATGCTTGGTAGAATCCCTCATTGGCTGAATGAAAACGCAACCCCATATCAGACTATCTTGATAGTATAGCCGTCTCTGTCATCCCTGTCCAAATAAAACCTCTTCTCTATACATGAATCACTCCAGATTCCGTCTCTCAGCTTAGATATTGACGTGAATGGTGTCTTCTGGTCCGCCCAGTCTCTCTTCATTTTCTCAACAGCAATCTCAAACATGCCGATTCTCCTAAAAGTACCTCTTTCTTGATCTGCGATCAACAATAAGCCGCACTCAGACGGCAATCTCTGCTGCCAGGGATGTCTAATATCAGCCTCCGCAATCTTGAGTGCGAATATCCGACTGTTCTTCGGCACCTCCCTATCTAGCGAGATATCACATGGATAATCAACTTTCAAACCTTTACCAATGAATACAAGCATAGGTGTCATGTCAATTGGATTCAAGAAATTGATGCGGTCTCTCATCGTCTTGTGGCTCATCCACCAGTTTGAATGTAAGGGCCCAAGTCCATTGCGTGAAGCAGATCGAAAGCGTACTTCTGTGAGAGGCCCTTGAAGGACCAGTGTCGTTGGACGCGACATCTCAACGCTTTCCGGCTCATCGTCCGGGGTGATGATATCGATGACTTTCGTGACCACCTTGGGGTCGGTCTGGGCTCGGAACAGGAAGTTAAAGTTGACGGGCGTGTAGACAGATGCCCATGACCAACTTGGCGCGACGCGGGTACTTGGCAGCTGCTCTTCCTCTATGGTGCTCCATAGTAGAGAAAGTGGAAGACTGTCTTGTCTCCAGAGTCCGTTGAGATACTGCTCTCTCGGTACAATACTTGTCAACTGCTCAGCTACGCCATCAATTGCAATGAGTTTATCAGCCTCTTTCGTCAACTTGCCGACGCTGTACTGAGCCACCACTGAAGCCCATACATACAGAAACATCTCTTCATCCGTGACTGTCTTCTCTGAATTCAATTCTCGCGTGAGAAGTTCCGTGTATATATGCTTGAACCTGCAATCTTCTACCGACTGCACGCCAGAGGGAAGCCTATCAGAAATGTCGAATCTCTTGTATCGGTACTGCAGATCCCAAGGCCCCCCTTCGGGATAAAGCTCTGAGGCATATAGCTCACCGCATTCCCAGTAAAGCATGTCGTGAGCAAAGTAGACGGTCCCTCGTGAGAGAAGTCGTTCTTGGAATACCCATGCACGTCTCAGCAGTGGTGAGTTTCCGACTGCTTTGTCCCAGGGATCTACTGGGACCAGATGAAACTCTCCTTCTAGGTCGTGTGCGGGCCATTTTAAGTGCAAGTTAACACCATGGATGCCTGCGGGATCGCGTTCGCGAAAAAGACCCCCATATGCGTCTGATGATGCTGCTGCTGCGAGCGTGATGGCTGAGTATGAGTAGACTTTGGCCATTGTAACAGAGTGTAGGCCCCAGTCTTCCGCATCAAGCTGAATAATGCAAAGAGCATCTATCCAGATATACTCCATACCGAGACGATTTGTAACAGTGATTGCATCACGAAATGTTGCTGGTAGGTCTTTTATCGGCATCCCGGTAGTGGTCATGCTCTCGATATTAGATCTGAGTAGTTTCGTGAAAGCTTCCCTTCCCCAACAGTAGCTCAACGTAGCATATTCAATAGTAAGAGGAATTTCATCGTTTGCGCTCATTTCTACAACTCTGATGATCTTAGGCATGCCGTCGGTATTTGGAATGATCTTGACCAGCCGAGCTGGAAGCCAGTCTTTGTTCTCACCAGTGCGGGCATGTAGTTTGTTGCATGACTTATGATTCTCCGAACAAGTCTTGATCCATTTAGACAAGCACTCAAAACTAGTCTCACTTGATGTACTTTTTGACGTCTTTTCGATTGGCCTGTGGCATTTCACACGAGGATCTATCGCCAATTAGTTCAGTAACACTGACAATGGCCAAGTAGCGCACCTTCGGTTCCAAAGAGTCTTATGTCAAGCCTATCCATATGGCGAAGATTACTCCTGCTGAGACCGAGATCCGCTGAAATATGGCCTTCATATGTATACTCATTATACTGCCATAGCGCTAGCATCGGCTCGCCCTGCGTCCTCCGAGATGTTTTGCTGGCCGAATCAACGAAGGATCCGTTCCCATATTTGCCAAGGGCTTTGTCCGCCGCTGATAACGCGACGACAAAGGAGCAAAATTCGCAATCCTTCACGGACTCGGTTATGTCTCGAGATGAGTGTGTATCATTCTGGAAGGCTTTCCATGGCGCCTCGTGGAAGGGAGTGCAGGCGATGGTGGAATCGCGATGCAGGGGTTTTGGCTCGGAGAGAAATGCATCTCGGCATGGCAAACAGAGCTTTGAAGACATCGCGCTGCGTGGTAAGGAGGCTTAGACGCGTTGTGTTTATCGCGGTGTGAAATGAGGCGCGGGGATGAGAGGTCTTAGTCTCCCCGCGAAGAGTCTTAGGGTGAGGTCTTATAGCAGGGGTCAGCTTACTAGTGATACACTAACCACGAAGGCAAGACTGCAGCCACGTGGTGGCGAGATACTTCACCTTCATTATATCTGCTTCGCTGAGAATATTGGAATGAAAGACACCTTGGCGGTTCTTCGTGGAAAAAAAGTCCACAATTGAACAGGTGGCTCACCAAGTGGAAAACTGTGCTTTGCGTCCACTCTACCGAATTTGTATTAATACTATGTTCTATTCAGCCTGTCCTGCGAAGTCTTTGCCGACGACATTGGTGAATCGGCCGGCATCTCAACTGGTTCCTCATTAATCTGCCGCGCTGCCTTCATCTGTTCCACAACCGTCCGCTCCTTTCCAGTAGGAGCCTCATGGACCAAAACACCAGGAGCCTCGTATATCGCATTATCGGGAGCTTGATGCGGAGATATCCCACACCCATCAACTTCAGAAATGCCAGTCGACTTTGCATCCAGCTCTGGCTTTTCAAATCCATCTGGATCTGTGGGGGCAATGCTTGATGCTTGTCGCTTCTTGCGTCGGTAGAGGAAGAAACCGGCGAGGAGGAGTACTAGTGCAAAGATGCCGACGCCTGCGCCGATGCCTGCTTTTGCACCGGTTGGGAGTCCAGTCGAGGCTGTTGTTTCTTGTGGAGGTTCTGGTGTTGAGGTGCTAGCATTTGAAGCTGCGGTTGATGTTCCGTTGTCCGCGCTGATGAAGAATAAATTGCTTTGCAACATGCTTATATCGCTGCGATTCGACACGTCGTACACCGTCATTGTGAATTTCGAATCGCCGACGTCCAAGTCCATCGGTATTGTCCAGGTGTAGTTCATGTATGTGTCTGTGCAGTTGGGGTTCCACAGCTTCCAGTCGGCAGAAGGGTAGTCAAAGGTCTTGTTGTCTATACTCAATCAGTCAGCAGTCTTTTTGTCATGATCCAATACCAGATATACCAAGTATCACTATGGGTTTTAGATCGTCTGGGCCTGGGCCATATGTGCCTGTCCACCACATCAACTCCAACTTGACTTTCGTGCTCCCTTCGCCCCATGTTCCGTTGACGTCGCGCCCGGCTCCCCAGCCTACCATCTGTGTTTGTCCACGCACCCAAGTTTTACCTTGAAGGGGCCAGATGAATTGATCCTCAATAGTCGCGACCTCGCACCAACCATCTTGTGCTTCGTCATCATCGTCTCGTCGTCGTAGCGCGTTCGAGAAAGACATTTTGATCGTCGAGAAGTCGAACAAGTTGGAGGGCTTTGCAATGGAACCTGAAGGATGGAAATTCGACATCTTTAATGCATTGACTGGTGGAAAGCATTTTGGGTCGACGTTACCATAACAGCTTAATCGAAATAAGGACCTGTCTCGTCTTGAATCCTTCAGCAGTCTGGCAAATCGGGCCCTGCGCAGTCCTCTCGCTTAGGGTCTTGGCTGCGATCCTTCAGCGATATCCTTGAAGCATCGTCTAATTGTCTATTCTTGAATGGAGTTTTGGGTCCCTTTGCTGCGCATTGACCATGAGCCCACGGGGCTTAGACAATTCCAAGTTTTCATTCT
This sequence comes from Fusarium begoniae, assembly GCA_013186755.1. Lineage (NCBI taxonomy): Eukaryota > Fungi > Ascomycota > Sordariomycetes > Hypocreales > Nectriaceae > Fusarium > Fusarium begoniae. The sequence goes on from JAAOAG010000258.1 coordinate 93,552, forward strand.
TATTCCCAATTCTTATCATGTAGTTATATTTAGCCATCAAACCCGACCGACGGACTACATCGGGGTTAATATCCTTTGCCTCCTAACTTCTATCAGACATTGCAACACAAACGTAGTATGTAATTGCGGTTCTCCCATGCTCAGACACCGACGGTCCTGGTCTGATTCATACTTCCCTCAAGGTCGGATCCATACAAGGCCTCTAAGAGAAGCAGTGCACCATCCACCTTGACTGAGTAAGTCTTTGCTTTTCAATCGATGGGCTCTTTCTTTGAACTCGCTGTTTATGATTCCAGGACATGACTCAAGTTCGTAACGAGGCCCGTCCTTCGATAGCTGTAGTCATGCCATTCAGCTCTTGCTCACCGCTCTCGGACGGGTCATCCCATCCTTCGCGCTGATCCTTCGGCACCCTGACGAACAAAATATCCAAGGCCAAGCCAAGCAGCGCCAGGCCAGCCGCGAAGTACAGAGCTGCCCTGTAACCCCCAACTTCATCGCCGTTGTTGGTACCAATCTCTGTCTCAATTGTCCCAGCAAAGCCTTGACCTAAACTGTTTCCGTAAAGGTTGAGGGTTCCAATCAGACTGCTGGCCACGCCCTGTTGGCGACGACCGACGCTGTTACTGGCGATTACCTGTGCCGCTACATATACCAAGTCGGGGCAGAAACCGTAGAGAACCATAGCCGGGAAGACCTGCGCCCAATATGTTTGCTGCACTGGCATGGTCGCGAGGAGGATATTGCCGACCAGCGTGACGGTCACACCGATCGCCATGATCCATTGCGCTGCAACGCGTGGGATGAGCCACGCTGCGAAGAAAACAGCGAGCACAGAGCTTAGACCGAAGGGCACCCAGTTGATGCCAATTTGGGTGACGGATATTCCACGCAGGAGGTACTGCCAACTTGTGGAGTACCAGAGACCGATCCCGAAGGCCATGTAGCTCTGTTTAATACATCAGTGTATGAACCATCAAGGGAGGCCTGACAGTGGCAACACGTACCAGAAGCACAACAAAGACTAAAGCTGTGAAAGTCGGCGCTTGAAAGACTGACAGCGGCATTATGGGGTCCTTGGCATAACGCTTCTCCCAGAGCAGAAAGGTAAGGAACATGGCTACAGAAAGAACCAGTAGGGCTATTTCGTAGGGTGCGTTCCACCCAGCTGACGGCGCTTGGCTACGAGGATCAGTCACAGACGAGACTGTTAAGGCCAAGTTGTACTTACTTGCATACTACGTTAAAAAGAAGTAAGCTTCCTAGTCCCAGAACTATTCCGGGGATATCGATGTGTCCTCCTTTGTCAACTGGGGTTTCCTTCGGCATGAGATACGCCAGCCACGCCAGATTGAAAGCCGCAATACCAGCACTAATACAAACGTCAGTCATCTCTCAACAGGTCAGCAAAACACTTACATCAGAACAAAAAGCCACATCCAATTGACATAATCAATAAAAACGCCTGCGATTAACGAACCGATCATTCCTCCCAGAGGCGGCGACGCTGCAAAAAACCCCAAAACGACATTTCGCGATCGACCTGGTGGAACCATGGTGGTGATAATTGATACGGCATTGGGCATGAAGATGCCTCCACCAACACCAGTCAAAGCGCGCATGGCGATGAAAGAGTCATATGATTTGATGAATGCATTGATGAGAGAAAAGAGGGTGAAGATTGCACAGCCGAGAAGGGTAAGTTGAGAATGGCCGTAGATAGCGCCTAATCGGCCTGTCACTAGGACGAATGCGCCTTGAGTGAGTCTGTAGATATCAGCATCAGATATAAAAAGAGAATGAAAGGATTTCTACTTACGGATATGAAGCGACCATCCAATTTGCCTTGCCGGGGCCTGATTCACGCCCCAAGTCTTTACTCAGAGGTAGACCGCCGACGATGGTGACACAATTGGACATGAACTTGAGGAAAGGTCAGCAAATGATCCCCCAAAACTTTATAACTTGTAGGAGATAATTAAAATACCTGGATCATGTTTGCGCAAACCAATAAAGAGATTATGAGTTGGCGTGATGCTGGACTTGTCGTGAATGCAGGGTCAGCTTCAAAGACTCGCCCCGCACGTCGAGTATCTGGGACATCTTCATTCTGGCTCCTGTTTTCGAGGGAAATCGTCTCGAAGGGAGCTTGAAGAGCTGTTTGAGTCGTCGCCATCATGAAATTTCACCAGAATTGAAGTGATCAGTGCTGGGTGAAGGTAGAGAAGTTTGCATCGTGGGGTTTTGTAGTGGTAGATGGTTCAGTCATCAGCCGCTTAAATTATTCGGCAAAATAAGTCAGCAGCCAATCCGACCGCATCGTCATATCAGACCTCGTTAATGTTGGTAGATCTTCACTGCCTTTGTCATTTCTACTACGTCAACTCTATATCATCAGGCAATTGCATGGCGTTGGTCAATTACTAATGGAGTATTTCAACAGACCTCCTCGTGCAACGCATATAGCGTTACCACTAGAGTTATGCTCCAGGCAAGGTTCTCGACTTTCACGCATTTTCAAGGGTAATGGAAAGCAGGCGGTGATATTCTCAAATTAATAGTTATTCATATATGTGAGACGAAAGCTAATACTTTCCACGTACTACCGCCATAGCTAGAATCATAATCATAACCAGGTCCCATCGTGTTCATCTTAGAACAAGTCAACGTGACACTTGCGCGTCAACGGGATATCCGCAGTAAACACAAGCTTCTTGTTCTCGGCATCATATTCAGCATGCTTCGTACCATGAGGCTTAGACTTGACACCGAGAACAGTAATAGTCTCAATACCAACACCAGCATCATACTCAAAAGTTCCATCAAAGCTCAACTTGCCCTTGCTGTACTTGAAGTCGATCTCAGAAGCTGTGTCCTGAACAACAGATTCTCCGTCATCAAGATACAGAGAGCCCTCGGCCTTTCCGTCGAGGCCAGGGGCGATAACGAGGTTGAAACCTTTCTGGCGGAGAGCCTTGGTTGTGTTGGCGCTCTCAACGCGCTGCGGGTAGATGAGGCCGCCCTTGTAGTGGACCATGATATCGGTGACATCGACTTCGGCAGACTCGTACTGAGCTTTGCCGCGAACGGGCTTGCCTGTGGACCACTCGTAGAAGATGTCGTCAGGGAGGTAGTACTCGAGCTTGGTGCTGTTCTCCTTGGTGACGGGACTGACGAGGATACCATCACCGTAAAAGAATTGGAGGTCGATGGAGTAGGTGTTCTTGTCCTTGGGGTAGTTGAAGAACATGGGGTTGAGAGTTGGAGAGCCGGTCTGGTTCTGCTTGTAAATGGCGGTGTAGATGTAGTCAACTGTTCCTGTTAGCAATCGTCCATATGAAGGGAAAGAGTAACTTACGGAGCTGGTATCGGATGGAGATACCGTTGCGAGCAGCCTCAGTAACCTTGGGCCAGCGGTAGAACTCCTGAGACCGAGAAGTGATATCGGCGTGGTTACGGAAGAAAGTGTAGAAACTACCAAGGGTAGCCCATCGTGCGCAAAGGGTCTCGGTGACATTACCACCGAATCCACAGACATCAGCACCAACAACGGGGATCTGGTAGATAGAAGCGAACTGAAGGATCTGAGAGATGGAAAAGCGGTACTGATCCCACTGAGACAGGTTATCGCCGAGCCAGTGCGAAACATCCTTGCCAGAACCAGCAAAGGTACTTCGAGTAATGACAAGAGCACGCTTATCAGGGCGACGCGAGCGCATAGCGTTGTGAGAGTGAGAAGACATCTGAGCGCCATACAAATTGTGCGTATCATACTGAACGTAATCTCCGCTCTGAACGAGATCAGTGTCGGTGGTACTGTCAGCAAGTGTAGGTCCAGCGCCATTCTGAATCATGTATGGAGGCTGGATGAGCTCTCGGTTAGGAAGACCCTTGCACTCATCAGGACCGCAGCCAGAGCCAGTCTTCTTGCCGTTTTGCCAGCCGTGGCCAGGACGTCCGTACTTGTTCTGGCCCCAGACCTTGCGGGTAGCTGCCCAGCGACCAACCCCGCGTTCGCGAGGAGTGGTGCGGACTTCTACGGAACGCTTAGTGGTCTTGGCGATGGCCGTGACTTCGCGCTTGGTGGAGCGGAGAGAGGGTGGCTGGAGACTCTCGGGGAAACCGGGGATGGGAGCAGGAGGACCATCTCGAACGGGAGGGGCCTTGGGAGGGTCACCGTCGACCTTGGCGAAGTTCTCGGGAGTAGTGTTGTTGCCGGGATAAGGACGGTTGAAGAAGTTGGCGGGCTCGTTCATATCGATCCAGAGAGCATCGATGTTAGGGCCATGCTCACCGTCGAAGAAGTTCTGGAAGAGTTCGTTCCAGTACTGCTGAGAGTTGGGGTTGAACCAATCGGGGAAGACACTAGGTCCAGCCCAGACAACACCTCTGTAGTCTGAACCATTAGGCTCCTTCATGAAAGTATCGTACTGGAGACCGCTGGTGAGAGCTGGGTTGGGCTCCATGTCGTACACAGCTGGATCAACCATGACGATGTAGTGCTGATCACGAGCGTGGATAGTGTCAACAAGATCCTTGTACTTATCAGCAGGGAATCGCTCAGGGTCGATAGTGAAGGTGCGACGACGGTCCATATAGTCGATATCAGTCCACATAGTCTCGAGCGGAATCTTGGCAGCTGAGTAATTAGCTACCACGCCAGCAACTTCGTAGACATCGCGGTATCCATATCTGCACTGATGGAAACCAAGACCCCAGTAGGGCGTCATGAGTGGAAGGGTGGTGATCTCAGCGTACTGCTTGGCGACGTCGCGGGGTGTAGGACCAGCGATGAAGTAGAAGTCGAGAACGCCACCGATGATGTTGTACTCTAGGAATTGCTTGCCGTTCTTCTTGTCGATGAAGACATCCATGCCGTTGGAGTTGAGGAGGAAGACACCATGAGTGCCGCCCTTGCGGTGGTCAAAGTAAATAGGGTGAGCTCCGTAGAGGTTCTGGCCGTTGGGGCAGCTGCCACAATTTAGCAAGCTTGTCAAACGATGAGAAGAGCAAAGTGACTTACCCATAAGCATCGCGGGTGTAGATTGTGCGGGTGTAGTTGGTGGCATTGAGCATAAAAGGATCACTATGCTCACCAAGGCCATAAAGATAAGGCCTCTCAGGAAGCTTGGTCTTGAGGTACAAGTACTGACTCTCAAAAACGAGCTTGCTGCCCGATGTGTCGAAAAGCACTTCCCCAGAATCCTTCCTCGTCACAGTGAACGAGAAGGGATCTGCCTTGAAGTCAAACTTGAGCTTCGAGTTCTTAGGTGAAGCCCACTGTCCATAACCGGGACGAGGGAAGATATCGTCAGGTACTTGGTAAACGGTGTTATTCGTATCCAAGATCTTGACGTGCAGACGATCCTCAGTCTGATATTCAACTTCAAGCTTCAGCTCGGGGAGATCAACACCAAAGACGTCACAGGCCTGTCCCGCAAGAGACAAATCAGCGTAGAAACCAGATTTGGTCTCCCGGTGGTTGGTAGCTTTGTAGCCGGGACATTTGGAGAGATCCTTCTCGAAGAGGTCTCTGCGGGGTTTGTCAAGGTCTTCAACGCCAGCCTTGCTCTGCGCAAAAGCAGTGCCAAAGGCCACGGCCGAAGTGAGCAGCGTCTTGAAGAACATGATTGAGATGAGAAGAGCTGGTTGCTGAACAAGAAAGACCATCAAGCCATATTGCTTGGTTATATATACTGATTCGTTCTTGGCGCTGTGATTCTCAATCGTCTCGTCATGATGCATGCTGCCAGCGGAGACTCCGCCGCTCAGGAACAGAGCGAGGGAGACTCCGTAGAGAAAACCCGCTGCAACGGTCATCATTGCCGTGAAGACAGTCAAGCTTAAGCTAGGTTATGGCCGAGAAAAGAGCCGGGACCAGGTTTTCGTTGCGTGATGCTGTGCAGGGATGCTTTGATCGGAGGCTCCATTTTGCGGGGTTGGTTTTCCCCAGCTTTTTTTTTTTCTTTTGCATAAGGTTCAAAGACAGGATGGAAAACTTTGAAGGTAAAATTACTCGGCTGGGTAAGTAACGGTCGAGCATGGCATTGGCCCAATGTCGGGCCGAACGTTATGCATAATTGAACAAGTTCGTGTTGAATGAATTGGAGTGGAAGACGGAGCGTGGTTGCTTTGGGTAATGATCGTGGGTTGGTTTGATGAGCTTCAGAAGTGAGTGTGGCTGCGACGAGAAGTGAGATGTACTATTCTCTGATGATGATCTAACACTAACGCTATAGAGCATGTGTTGGGCGGAAGTCTGTTAGTGGAATATCCTTGTCGTCCGAGGGTACATTCCGCCATTGCATCACCACTGCCTCTCGTCCCCAATCATTGGGCCGACTTCGGTCTGTGACTCGGTGGCACTCGAATTAGCTGCTGGAGACCATGTTCTTTTAGTATTCGCCCCAGGACCAAGCCATGATTCCCATGGGGAAGTTGAGTAGCGCATGGGGAAATTCCCGACCATCCTTGCTGGCCTGAATCACTGCCAACACTGTCCTCCAGTCTAGAGAAACAAGTTGGTAGGTGATTTTTGTCACTGCATCCCGCCAAGTCGTAGCCATCTCGGTCAATTATGTCAATCATGACAAACCCTGCAGTTCATCTGATGATCGGAAGTATGACTGTGGATAGCTTCACGGCGGGACTTTTGCCCTTGTTCCTGTCGCTAGCACAATTGAGTAAGAATGGGATGACTCCAGCTTGTGAGAGGAAGGGAAAGGCGATTGGAAGCCTCGGCTACGGGATCAGCGGGTAGATGCGGGCTTGAGGTGCAGGGTAAGGAACACATTTTTGTATGTCGGTCTTGTGCTCTTGTCGGATCATTTATGCTGGAATATGCTCATGTTCTATATGGATTAATTTAATGGTAATTATCGTCATACGATGTTGGTTTAACCGCTGTGAATTGGTGCGGTGGTGGCGGTTGAGTTCGACCCAGAATCAAGCTTAAATGTTCACTCCGTGCGACGGCCCGGCAGATGACAGGACGTGCTGAGCAGCCAGCAACAGGACTTGTCATACTGGAATATCTGAAAGCTATTTCCTCGAGTCGTGGTTAAGAAATTATCTAGTGATCTCTCACTAAATTTTAGTACTTTAATAAAACTATTGTTGGATCATCTGCTCTCAAGCAAATTATTCATCGTTAGCAATGGCTCCATCACCTGCTCCATATTACGAGTGTCGGAGTAAACAAATTCCGAAATTATTCCTTTATGAGCTAGACACGGCTCATGGATTGTATTTCCAGGCATCAGGGTTTTGGATTTGAAGATATGCTATCAATCTTGTGATGTCGCAGGCAGCAATGAAACCCAACAATCGATTGAGGTCGCAGTGACCCACCCACTCACTCTGCTTACGCTCACCGATTGTCAAACCTCAGCCATTTCAGTGAAATGCCAAAAACAACAAAGGAAATGGCACAAGCGACACAAAATACCATCACAAAGTTTGAGATAGTTGGCAACGCAGGCAGCTCATATCCTTTGATCATCTTCTTCCACGGCTCAGGCGACTCCTGCAAGTCTTGGGCCGCGTTAGCAGAGCTCCTTCGACCCGCGTACCAGCTTCTGCTCTGGGATAGGCAAGATCCATATGTCAGAACCGATATAGCCATATCAGAACTGTTGGATTTTCTCGATAGTAGGGACTCGCCTAGGAGCTATGTATTGATCGCACATTCATACGGCGGCACCTTCGCAAGGCTCTTCCTCGAAGCGAGGCCGCACCAAGTCGCAGGAATAGTCCTCGCCGAAACGGGTGCAGAGCCAACGATAGACGCCCAACTAGAACAAAGACAGTATGACAAGAAGATCTTGGGGAACAAACCGCTTGTCGTCATTCGAGGCAACACTCTGAAATGGAAACAGCTACAGTACGATCAAGCCATCGCTGCAGAGCAGAACCTCGCCAGCCCAACCCTGCTGATGCAGAAGAAGCTCCTGGACGCGACAGACAAGGAGGATGAGAGGTTGAAGAAGGCGCAGTTGCAACTGTCTAGGAATAATCGATATGTGCATATCCCGGATGTCAGTCATGATGTTATTATTGAGAAGCCGGAAGCGGTGAGGGAGGCTGTTTGTTGGGTCATGGAGCATTTGCAGACAGGTGAAGAAGAGGTGCGAGAGGAGGAGATACCAGTGCGTGTGGCTGGAGAGGGCGAGACTGTTGCTAAGAAGAGCTTCGGGGATAGATTGAGAGGAGCGAAGAGAATGTCTTTGAGGGAAAGTCTGTTCAAGCTATTCAAGAAGTCAGATAGATGAGAGAAGTTATGAAGTAATTGCTGGCCAATGAATCAGAAATTAAAGGAAAGTGTAACTAGATACAGACTGTGTACAAATGAACCAATGGGAAAAAACCGAAGCCGCAGAATGCACAAAGAGAATAGATCAGAGAAGACAGTTTTTTCCACTTTGCGAAGAAGGACACCAAATGCTTCTTCAAGGCAGTCGAAGAAAGTAAACGAGTAAACCAAAGAATAGACCAGCGCCACGGCTTAATAAGATGCAATTCAAAACTTGTCAGGAAGCCACCCAGCGCCGTCTCAGGCCTTGATAAAGCGGAAGCCAGTTCCGTCGCTCTCAACCGCACCATCATTGACCAGTGTCCCATCATCATCAACCCTCACATACTTCCCGTTACTAAATGCCTTGATTGAATAGACGCCCTCAGCCTCACCTACTTTCTGGCGGATGATGAAACGCTCCCAGGTATCTGCAATCGCACGGGCTGCCGAGAGCGAATAGGTGCCGGACTGATCCGCCGTCACGTATTGCTTGTCCCTGGCGAGCTGCAATGTACCAGCGTTGGGAACATAGGCACTGGTGAAGACGTCGGCGTAACTGGTAGAGTTGCTTGCAGCAGATAGTTGGCCGCCGTTGGCTGCGGATACGATATATTTGCCTGATGTGGTTTGGATCTTGTAGTCGCCGTATGGGTTCTCTGGAAGGGTCCCGCAGATGGGCTGGCCGTTCGGATTGGGGCGTGTGCTGATGAAGTACAGTTCGTTCGTGTATGTGTTTCCGGAGCCTGTGATTAGAGATGTGTCAGTTGACTGCGTTTAAACCACGAGGTGCATTCTGAACGTACCCCAGTCGCTCAGGTTGGCGCTCCATGCAGCAGCCTCTTGCGGGTTGGCGTTGGAGTAGGCGGCGTAGATAACGGATTTCCTGCATTATCAGTAATCTAGAAGAACAAGCCCGGAAAGGCCAGAGTACGCACCATGAGTCGGCATAAGAGGCATTCGTTAATTCAGGCATCGTGTAGGCGAAGACGTTGCTGACCCACTCGGCGTCGTACATAACCTGCCCTCTGTAAGCCACCACCATCGGACTAGTTCAAGGCGCTCTTCATTACCTCATTAACAGGTGTGACAGGAAGAATCTGTATCGCAGCAATCTGCACCTTCTCAGCGCCCCAGAACAGCCACGCCCCTGTCTGCCAGTCCATCACATTGCCGACGGTGATCAGATCCCTGAACTTGGCCTCGGGATAAGGGTTTGCGGGATCATCTTTACTAGCGCTTGGGTACAAGTGCCAGTATTTCCTAGCCGCTTGCTGTTCTATAGCGAGCATGAGTCTAGCAAAGTTGGCGTGTTCCTGACCAAGCGCTACCGTGGCCCAGAGCATGGCGCCGTAGTAACCATTTACAGCCTCACCGACGGATTCCTGATCACGGCTACCAGCTCCGTTGGCAATGCCAGATGCCCACGAGTGACCGGCGAACCAATCTAGACAGCGTGTAATGGGGAAGAAAGGATCGTCCGATGAAGGGTTGATGATGTCTCTTTGGGCATTAATCAGCACCGGTCCTCACGAGATCATAGGCAGGACGAAGACAACTTACCGGGCAAAAAAAGTCACATATTCTCTGTGCTGAGCCAGCCAGTTCGGGTCGTACTTAGCGATCACTGCAGCGATATGAAGAAAGTAACCGTAGTGGAAGTGATGATCGTTGAAGTAGCCGTTGCCAAAGTCGACCCAGACATTTGTAGCACCTTCTTTATTGATGACACCACCCCATGTTGTCTCATACGCAGGTAGAGCCTTGTTCGTGGCGCTGAACCAACCTTTGAAAGAGGCTTTGAGATACTTGATTACAGGGTCGATGAGATCTTTGCGTCCGACGTGGTCACTACATATAATTCAGTCTGAATACACCAAAGACGCTATCGGTGGGAGACGTACGCGATCAGCGCTAGGCGTGACTTAGCAGCGAGTGTGCCTCCCCAGTAGTAGAACTCGTTTGGTGCAGGAGCCTGGGAGGGATCAAGTTGGTCGACTTCGTACTTGAGACCCTTTGCAACTGATTCCTTACAGGAGGGATCCACGTCGCGCGGGGCGTTCCAAGTTATCGAGGTCAACTTGTATGTTAACCGCCAAGTGTTTCCGAGCGTAGGGTACATCCATCCCTGAAATGATTAGCCGTCGTGAGAAGTTGCATGGGGCTTAGAAGTGCTCACTTTCAAGGTCAAATAGCTTAGAGAAGATTGGTCAGGAGAGTTGGGACTCTGTAGCACTTCGCGGTGATGTGGCCAGGTGAGCATTAGCAAGTCACCAGTACCCTTTGTCTCCCACTTGAAGATGACAGTTCCTGAATCACCACTGATGTGATAGTCTTGAGACACTGAGACAGGGTACGTCTTTGAATGGGCATCCAAGAGTCTCTGATGGCTGGAATCCCTGAGCATAACAAATCGTAGGACGCCGGTGAACTTGACATTTGCAGTAAGGGTTCCTCCGCCGCCATTCTCGGCTTTGGCAATGAGCTTGATGGATGAGTCCGAATAGATTAGGTATGTGGTGCCCTTTGTGTCGACGACAGTAAACTTGGTGCCTTGATCACTCACTAGAGTTTGGTTGTCTACGTCAGCATATCTTCATAATATCTCTCCTGCGCTTGAACCACGTACCAGTACCACCACTGCCTAGAGTCTTGCCATTTAATGACTTGATGCCTCCGTTCACCGTTGTCAGCAGTGGAGTTGCAGACTTGTATTCAAAGGTCATGTATGGCGACCCTGGTACGAGATATGCTGTCATAGATGAGTTGCCCTGAATATACTGAACTGTGACAGTCTGAGTGTCAAACGCTGTTGCTTTGTGACCCTCAAAGCCACCGCTATGTTCTGTAAATGAAGCCCGCCAGTCTAGCTGAGTATACACCTTGACAGAAGTCCCGTCAAAGTCACGATCTTGGTTGATACCAAAGGAAACACCGTACCCATCTAGGGTCGATTCGTAAGGAAATGGGCCTGCTGCCGTGCCTGTGCCTGGAGGTGCAGCGTATGGAGCCCACCATCCGTTGGTTGGATACTTGCTTGGTCAGTCCACGAGTGCTAGTCACGAAACATGGATGGGTTGACTTACTGGCCCTTTGAGATCTTTGAAGAAGGAGCTTAGAGGGGGAGCATCGGTTTGAACAGTGCCTCCCACCAGAATGTTGGGGTTACTAGTGCCAATAGGACCAAGAGAAGTATGGTTCACCAGCTTCATGGTCGCAGCAAGTGACTGGGACACTAGTAATAGAAAAGGTAGTATGTTTTTCATCTCGCTGAACAGTCTGTTCTACAAGGAGTGGCTTTCTTAAGCTTGTCTATTCTGTCGCATCATTATTCTAGTTATATGTAGCACTTTAAATAACTATTTGATAGGCACTTCCCTCTGCATCTTCAAAGTGGGCTGCGTATGTGTTGATTACACAATGAGATATCATTCCTCATTCTATATGATTTGTTATCGGCCCCGCTGCAAGGGTATGGCATTCCTCAGCAGACCTGGGCGGTGGGAATATGTTCCGACTCTAAGACATGCCCCATTGCTGATGCTACAGGAAAGAGCTATATGGTACAAAATACACCCTTTGTTAGCAGGGTCACGAGTCGTTCGGTTGATATGTGGATTGAAAGGAATGAGATACGCAACCGAAAGCAACATCATAGTGGTTGGCCATACAATCACTGTGACTATTCGGTAAAAGATAACAAAAGATCAAGTTTAGGATTATATGTAAGGGACACAGCTAAATTACAATACCATGAGGGAGCCAATACTAGTATCATCGAACTGCTTGCTCGGCAATACTATCACTTGTAGATAGTAGCTCTCCTTCCACTCTTTCATTAGGTCTTAAGCTGATACAAGAGATGTAGTCTGGATCATTGTTAAGATCCTCGCCAAATATGATCTAAAGAGGTAGGAGCGCATATCATGGGGGTATACCGTTTTGCTGTAATATATGATAGATCATTACCAGGAGTTTATCAAATTAAAAGCCTATAAGGTTGAGACCGCAAGTCTTAGTTAACTAACGCCAGAATAACTTTACCAACAGGATTAAAGGGGTTGGAGGGGGATATGAGGCCCATTTACGTTAGGAGAACAAGCAGAAGCGTGCGATTACAAACCACCAGTGTTTTTCAAATGCAGTCCCTCAGAGAAGCACCGACCTAGCCGCCAGATGCAGTCAGGAACGTGATCGTCATCATGAGCTGTCTAGGAGCACTGCAAAACTACTAACATAGCTCGAAATTCCTTGCGCTGAGAAGTACTAATATTCCAGATATTCATAATGGTAGAAAGCAGTCCTAACCTGGAAAGAATTACACTATCAAGGCAAAGGTTATTAGAAGCATATTCCATAAAACCCATTATTTCTTGTTACAAGATCTTCATACTCTACATACATAGAATATTCAACACTAATGGCTCAGTAGTAAGCCCTGACTGTTAATCCATCCTTCATAACCAACATGGACTGACTGATGATCAACTCATGCCTTGGCTGGAACTTTACTCCGAGATATCTCCATCTGCCCTTGGGGGTCGGTCCTCATCCGTGCCCATAGGCTCCTGGGCAGGTTCACCATCTGGGTAGCTTTCATCCGATGCTTCATGTGTAGATGCGGCAGGGCTGACGGTATCGGATGAGCGGGCAGATGCCACGGATGAGCTGGCAGGTGTCGCCTCAGCTGTCGATGAAGTACCGGGGCCTCCCTGGCTTCCCAGACCTTGTCCCAGGATAGTCTTATTCTGGAGGAAACATTGTTCGATGGCACTCTTGGTAACTTTACTGGTAACCCACTTGACCTTCTCTTTGATGGGTTGAATTTCCTCGGTAGTGACAATTAGGACATCGACAGTGACTTCAACCGGGTCACCGGGAAGATAGTGGGTCTCGCGACAGTGGCCTTGATGTCGTTGAAGATCAGTCCCTTATTCGCGCACAGTAAGATCGGGACGGACATGTACTAACCCTTGGTTGCGCTGGTGATGGTTATAACTTTAACACTCTCAATAATCTTGGTTGACGTTGGAAGGGTCTGATCTCTGCATCAACATGTCTGTCTTTAACATAAGGGCTTTGCGACTGAAACCTACCACGACCTCGGTTTTGACAATTGTGTTCGTCTTGGTGTCGGTGGATCTTGGTACGTAGATAATCTTGGCTTTGTCTGATACACCACATTGTGTGATGTGGCGAGCGCAAGATACCATGACCTTCTCGTCAGGTTTACCGATCTTGGTTTCACCTACCCTCGCGGTAGTGGTCGAGGTCGACGGTGAGACGATAGCGGGACTGGGATCGCCAGACTCTGTACTTTGTTACTGAAAGCCCGTGTACGATTGTAGTCTGAAGTAGCGTCTAGAGACAACTTACCTCTCACAGCAGACGCAAAGCCTGCGAAAGAGAGAGTAGCCATGATGGCGGCGCGAGACAGAGATTGTGCAAGCATTGCGAAGACCTTGGTGAGAGTGCGAAGTGATGAGAAGCAGAATGAAGATGGAGAATGGTTTGCGATTGTAGCTTCCGTTGGCTGGTTTAAAAAGAACGAGGGGACGGCAGGATTATCAAAACAACCTCAGCTTTGACGGAAATGCAGCTTGATAGCTGTGTCGAGCTACAGAGCTTATCCAGGGTCCAAGCCAGCTATTCAAAGTCTGGACCTAGCAATGGACCCTTCCTAGCCTGCAGCTGCTCCCGAAGGAATTGAGTTTGGCTAACACACAACTATCTACGGAGTAGGGTCTCTCCAAGGGCCCTGGGGGCGTCTGCTGCATAGCTGCATATGGCTTGCGTACTTCAGCGCTAAAGCAATTATCGAACTATCTGAGGTGATGGTTGTGATGCGGGCCATCGAGTGCATGCGATAGTGCATCTACAGCTGCAGTCCACTTCAAAAAGTCGGCCCATTTACTCTAAACTCACTTCTGAGGAGCGCAGTATTGCTAAAGTGGCTGGCTAGTCTCAACCGAGGCTGGCTGATGCGACGCGTAGCAGCCCGGCTATCTACAGTCTAGACTGATTAGGACCAAGCCACAGCGGACAACGGTTCAATATGGGTCTCAAACGGGCACGATTGGCGTTTCCCCTCATCCAATTTCAGAGCTGAATGTCCATTTTCGGATACCAGCTACGCCTCAAAAGCTGCTGTACACACACAATTGGCCCGCAATGTGCTGCACATGGTAGCTCGAGCTGGCTGGTCTAGTGCGTGCTAATCTCAGGTAGCTAGCTATACGGCGCCTCAGAAGGACCTACATAAATTTGGCGATAATGAAATCACCATTACATCGCTGAGCAAAATTACTGAATTTGGATGTTTTAGGCGAACTGGTCGGGATAGTCTCTTCTCTTTCTCGCCTTGAATGGTCCGGATTGGACATTTGAGGCCTTCTTTAACGGGTGCGGTCCTCCGTATAATTCGAAGTATCGGCAGACGCTATCGGACGCCATGCAGAGCAGCCACAGAGACAAATCTACGAACACAACGAGGTCTAGTAGTTCCTGGAATGCCTAGATATGGCGAGACTAGTCTCTAGCTAGATGCACGTACATGTCTACCACCCGAGCGCAAGTTCCACCACATGGGCCAGCCACCCTCCAAACTACCAGATCCAAGGCTTGGGCGGAAACAAGGCAGATCGTCTGAGTTCTCTGGTCTTGAGTCGATGTTGAGTTATTCTGGGAAGAGCTGCCTCTCTGTTCTGGCCGTAGCCACAATCAAGAGCCAATGCGAGTGATGGGCTTGCATGCACGAGGGATGTTGGAGAATTCCAAAGTAGCTACGAGGTAGATTCTGGAGTCTATAAAAGCAGGCGCTCTCCTCGTTCCAAATCTTTGAATCATTATTCTCATTGCACAGCATTCAACGCACAGCCATCACCATAAATACCGTCAAGTGAAATTTGCGAGACGCAGCCCCTACCAGTCATGGCATCTGCAGAGGTATTCAAAGAGCTCCCTAGGGACCTCGCTGCGGTAGATGTCAAGGGCATGACATATGTCTTCTTCATCAACTCGGATCATCAGCTCTGCTACCTTCAATCCCCTGGGCCAGAAACCAATGACTATGAACCTCAACTCGTCAAATCCAAGGACGGAGACCTGAAGGTCAAGTGCGGCAGCAGGCAGATCGCCGCAGTTGCTTGGCAGGGGAAAAACGGCCAAGAAGTAAGTCATGTCACCAGTCTTCGTGAAGCACTCTGACTTTATAGATCCGCATCTACTGCATTGCTTCCGACAAGGGGAAATGTGAGAACAGAGGTTATATCCAAGAGGTCGCCTTCAGCTCCAGCACTGGATGGGAGCATGGCGTGTTCGGCTACAAGGAGGAGGGGAGGGCTTACGTTGACAAGGATGCCTCGCTGACGGCCTCCGTTCATGATTGGGGTGACAAGGCGGATATCAAGGTTTTTGCCTCTGGAAAGGGCGAGAATGGACGTCCCAGAGTCACCATGTATCAGTACAGTTATGGGAACCGGGAGTGGCAGGGCAAGGTTATCAGCAACAAGGCCAGGAATTGGTAATGGCTTGGCGGGGCAGTCGGCGTCTGAGGTCAGCAGCAGTGATGCATTGGAGTTGTGGAATTCCAGTGTTGTGTGTTAGTGACATTTTTGACTCACCTAGTACTAGGCTTGTTTACGAGTAGTTATTAGTAAAATGTATCTCGGAGCCAGAAGTGGGCGCAAGTAGAGTATAGAGCGTCGATCTGATCCAATCTACCCAGTGACAACGAAACTCAGTAACCCAAATTGTCTGAATTTTGAGCTAAACTAGATAGTCTTGTGTAGCCCATATGTAGAATAGAAGATTCAATAACTTGGTTCTAAGGATCATCAATCACAATCCAGATGCGTAGGTAGCTGGCCAGTCTAGATCAGATCATGTGCTCATTCTCCTACAGAGACCTAAAGAACTGTCCCGAAAAGGATAAATCACGCAAAGCTCTATCCAATAACTGTTTCTTTATGCTATAGTCCTGCAGCTGAAAATATTGGCTTAGCCTAGTTCGTGTAGGTCCTCGATTTCCTTCCCGCCAGGCTTTAGTTTCCGAGAGCTGCAGGGTCTCGACGCTCGTTCGACAGCTGTTCAGCGCGCCACTCTACACTGCCAAAGCTTATCAATTACAAGGGTTCTCCGAACTGTCGCTCCAGGAGGCTGCCTGAAGAGAGCTCCCTTGGGACCTCGTAGCGATAATTTTCGGGATCTGCAATACCTTCGTTAGTCCAGTATCGAGATGCGCGAAAGAAGTTAGATACGCCATCTCAGCCAGCCTCAAATGCCTCGATATCGTTAAATTGTCACCCCAGGTTCCAGCCACGATAGACCTGCAGCCTTATCACCCAACTATTTGCTGCAGGTCGTCAATAGTGTACAACCCGTCACACTCACCAAGACCCCGCGATTCCGGCATCGGCAGGGCGGCCACTAGTGCAAACCTTAACATTGAAGAATGAAGGCTGGATATTGGTTCCCCAAGTTCAGGCCGTTAGGGTCGTTTCCCGCTCGGACCGTTCCTGTCCTACCATGAACTCGTAATCCAAAACCTGCTAGGCAGTTTTGGTAGCCTCAGCCAGCCTTTTTCTCATGTTAGTGGAAGCCGGAATATATGTCGATTCACGAAAGGCATGCTCCTTTCCCACTGGTCACGCTATGCTTCTCATTGAATCCGTGGCGTATGTGTCCACTTGACTGCAGCAGCGCATCTTGCCGAATCTCCGATATCATTGTGAGGGGCAGACGTTGAACTCAACTACCCCTCAATTTCAGTTTTGCGGACCATCGGCACGGTCTCGATCGTCATGAATCGTGAAGCCACAACGGCATTAGCAGCTCTAGGAACAGCTCTCGTGTAACGGGCATTCGAGATATCACAATAGGACATAGACAGAGAAGCACTGCCTAGCTATGATTGGTCTTCCATGATCACCAGCTCTTACTACCTGTGACTGTTTGACAATATTATTCGCCGATCAGCGTTCAATCTGAGTAGCTCAAAACCTCCATCGAACTTTACGAATCTGGACTGTTCAGATTCGGAACTCGGGCCACTAAACGCGGGTGGTATCCGTGGGATCGAATAGCTTCCCTTGGTAGCTGTTTCCGAAACGCCCGCGAGACCACTCTCACCTTGAAGAGGACGAACGAGCGGGGGAGGGGTCATGGTTCGTAGCTTCAGGTCTGCACCCACTTCCCGGGCTGGAGGAAACCGACAAGGTGAAACCAACAGTGCCTTGCAGCCTGCAAGCCTGCCCTGCTCGGAAGTCAGATATCTTTCCTACGGAGATTTGTTCCTCAGGTTCTGGAATTCGTTTTTATAAGTAGTCTGCCCTATTTCAAGGATCCGTTTTTACGTGACTTGGCCTAACGCTGGTCTCTATTCGGGCGACTTGAGTTTGAGTGCCAGATCCATGATGTCCTAGGAGATCTCCAGGGTCAAGGTTTCGCGATCTGTAGCGTAGAGCGGTTGGGTACTCTACATCAAGTGGTATAGGTAGGTTTTTGTTAGTGGCCAACTGAAAATCTGTCTAATTTTTAACTTGCCGACTGATTTGGCAACCAAGATGCTTATACGCTTCTTATTGATGAAGCCAAGTTAACCGTTGGAGATAGTCTTATTCTTAACGCAGTTAGTTGTTACTTTAGGAGCTTGGCAGGAAGCTTGCGTATAGTAGTTAGCTGATACTTCATCATGTAGAGAACACGACGTGCACACCATCGCTGAGTTGAGATGCTATGCCCCCCTTTTCACGATCATATTCGTCATATAGCCACACCAAGCACTACACGAATCTCTCCACTTACCAATCCAAGAATCCTCACCAGTAAGTCTACCACATGTTATAGCTCAACAAGGTATCCGGAAGTGATTCAAGCTGAGGCTAAGAAGACACCAAGACCTCTCTCATAGCCAATAGTGCTCATTCCCATGGTAAATGCTACTTTTTCACCAGCTCGATCAACAGACCGAAGCTACGATGCAGGTTCCGAGCCCAGAACCTGACCTGATTCTGCCTCTTCTTTTTATCTGCCTCGTCCTAGTGTGTATACTTTGCACTAGCTGCTTGATCCTCGTCATCGTCGTGATCAGACTCACCATTCACGCCCAGCGAAGTCTACCAATCGAAGCTAAGGAGCAGAAGGACATTGCGAAGGGAAAGGTGAAGGAGAAGGTCAAAGAGGAGATGGAAAAAAGTATAAAGAAGCTGACTGACCCCGTCCAAGACCTCTTTCATTCAGCACAAGATCATCTCAAGCATTCAAAGAACCCTTTCACACAACAACCAATCTCTCAATACTTCCATTCAGATCCTCCCTCAGCCAATATGTCTCATATTCAGGTAGCCTCCACTACTTTCCTCATGGCTCAAATAAGAGCTATATACTAACGTCCTGATTATTAGAACATGGTCGCTGTTGCACAGAATGACGGCAACACCATTCTGTTCCAAGTCAACAAGAACTACGAGATCATCTTCTATGAGAGTCGCACCCCTAGTGAAAGAATCCCCAGGAAGAAGTACGACATGAACACCCTCAAGATCAAAGGAAAGTCTATCAAGGTCAACCCAAAGTTGCCCATCATCTCGGCTGTCGCATTCACTCACCCCGAGTCTTGCGGTGGCAGAGCTCAGGTAAACCCACCTTATTACCTCTGTATAGTTCTGTACTGACCCTGCAACCAAAGGTCCGAGTCTACTATGTCGACAGAGACAGCCTCTTCCTCCGTGAGATCATCCGTGTTGGTGACAAGGACGAGGATTGGAACGACGGCATGGATTTCAACGACAAGGACTACACTATTTGTGAAGTCAGCGGTCTGGCTGCCAACGTTTTCCAGTCGACTGGTGACAAGAAGAGCTTCCAGATCAAGGTTTACTACCAGCGTGATGGCGCGGACGAGTTTGCGGACGTTTCCTACAATGTCGTGGGAGTTACTGATGAGTGGAGCACTCGACCCAACGTCACCGAAGCCTAAGTATCGATCCCTGATCGTACTGTGCTGAGACTAGGCGCAGATGCTGGGCATCATTTTTGTAGCAGCGGAGGGACAGTATATATTGGATCTGTGACGATGGCATCATGCTTGAAGCTAGGATAGTTAAACTTGGACACTCTTTGACCCTGCGCCATTACTTTGAGTGTGATTTTAATGCTTCTGGTGAACGATAAATCCGACGATACTGCAGCTTCAAGAGGCTTATAATTCAGATGTCCAAAGTGCAATTAAATCATAAGTGATGACTTGGTTTGATACACTGCGTCTATGTCTCAGACTATTTCCATTTCTTGTTAATGGTAATAGTGATCTTTTCGATATGTTATAGCTGCTTACTGATAGCTCAGAGATGCTGCCCAGTCTGCCCTATAGGGCTGCGGCATAAGGTTTCTAAGGATGCCGCAAACTGTGACGTCAACCATGAAGAGCTGCACGCATGGACCTCAGTGACATGGGGAACATAAAGTGCCGCAATTTCTCGGCACATCTAAAGTGATTGGAGGGTATGGGTTTGGCACGGGTGGCGCTGTGTCGGGGCTGCTCATCGGCCGAGAGCCAGAAGCCTCTTTTGATGGGGGCATACGGACAGAGGGTGGTATTTCACTGACAAGTCTTACTCGAAAGAGATCAGTTTCCGCCAAGACCCATTGTGAGTTGAATCGAACATATAATCGACCTTCACTAGAGATGGTCTATCGGCATCTCCCAAATCATTGGCCGCAGGGACCTCGTTCCCTCGTCGATGACTGCCGACAACGGGGCTCAGCAATGTGTCCTCAGCGCGCTAATGCTGTAGAAATATTTATATAACACCCACGGCAGCCCTCAATTTCCTTCATCCTTCTCAAACTAACCATCCATCTTGACCTTGCTTGGTTTCAGATGGCGGCGATGCTCAACATGTGAACTGCTGTCCAGTTCACCTCCGCGGGCACATACAAAGACCATACCAATGCTATTCCTTGAATATCTCATCGGCATCACCGTTGATCATCACTGCAGCACCCGATGATCTCGCCCGTCACCAAATATGCCCTGAACCACTGACGAGAAAAGTTCTCTTCAACCTCTGCGGTCATGCGGCGCCGCAAAGCATCCACTTGCGGCAATCGGGCGGAACCGTTGGCGGAGGCTGCGGCGAATGCGGCATCATGACCAAGGGTTTCAATGCGGCGTAAGCATCCCGACTTTGAATAATCATGCGACAACATGACATGAGGAATCCGTTTCGTAGCGGCTTTGCCCGGTAAAATTTGCAGAGTTGACATCTTTATATAAACATGCTTGCCAGGAGTCTGTAGTGGGACATAACATCCATATATCGTACACACATTACATTACCAGCTTATCCTTATCCATATCTCTTATCTCTTATCGTTATCACCATCCCCAATCATGAAGATTCTCACCAAGCAAGAAGAAGAGGCCCACTACGCTGAAGTCGTCAAGGGCGGCCTCATCGGCGGAACACTCTTCCTTGGTCTCGGTCTTGGGGGCGTTTACTACGCTTCAAAACGCTATCCAACCTTCCGAGGCCTCACTCTTCCCTTTAGAGCTTTCCTCGTCACATCAACGGGTACATTCGGCGCTATCGTCAATGCAGAGCGATGGAGTATCGCATACCAGATCGCTCAAGATCCTAAGCGCAACTACCGAGATCAAGCAGCGCGTACAGCACAGCTAATCCGAGAAAATGAGTCCGCGTATGAGCGTTTCAAGTCCTATGCAAAGGAGAACCGATATCAAATTGTTTTCGCGTCGTGGTTGGCGTCAATGGGTATTGCGTTCGTGATTGTTAGTCGACAGCCTATGAACACAGCGAACAAGGTAGTGCAAGCTCGTGTTTATGCGCAGGGTTTGACGCTGGCGGTGCTGTTGGTGTCTGCAATTTTTGAGGTCAACGATCTCAAGAACGGAGATAGCAGATGGCAGACCATTCGGTACGTGGACCCCAATGATCCCACAAAGATCATTGAGAAGAAGGTCCACAAGGAGGAGTATGAGGGTCAAGACCTCTGGAAGGGTAAGTCACTTGATCCAATCGATCTCGAGCCTTGCTAACAGTTTACAGATATGGTCGCTGCTGAGGAGCGAAGGCTTGCTGCGAAGAAGCAGGCTTCTGGTCATTGAATTGGGACCAAGACCATTTAAGGATCGCTAATTTGTATCAAAAATTGCATTGGGTGGTTTTGGAGTGAGATATCAGGTCGGGTTATAGATCGAACGGCGCATTTTCTTTTGTTGTATAGATGAAGCATTAACATGGACGTGGAATGGAAATACCAGAATGACAACTTAACACTCTGAATGCAATTTGATGCCGGTGATGACTGCTCGAGCAACCGATGCCTGGCCACATTTAAGTTGTCAAAGTTGAGACTGTCCATCTCATCGCTTCAACGTCGCATTCACATTACCATCGCAACAGACATCACAGACACAGACACAGATACATAATTGAAACCATTAAACATTCGCATTACATTAAATTCTATCATCAATCTTCCTTATGTGAAGGATTATATCCCCATAATCTCTTCCTCTCGGGTCCCCACCACTTGGACACAGCATCCGCCTCAGCGGCCCATGTCGAAGCCTCCTCCCCAAATTTACTCCGAACAGCATATGTTAGCTGGTCAAGTGTCCACTTCTCAAGCGGCTTCTTCTCTAACGGATCGTTCTTGAGATCCGTGAATCTATATTGTGTAGAGTCATCGAGCGGTATGACAATTCGCCACGGAGCATCTGCAGATGTCATTGACAGCATGCTAGCTCCTCCGTTGATGATGCCAAAGTTCCAGGCGCGGCGGCCGTTATGCTTTGTTTTGTAAGGGCGGATGAGGGACTGGCCCTCGTAATCGTGGATGAGGTCCTCAGCCGCGTTTTGGTCTTTTTCGTTGAGGGAGCCGGTGTTGATGAGAAGGTCGAGGATTGTGGGGAGGATAGAGAGGGATGT
The DNA here is from genome assembly GCA_013186755.1 of Fusarium begoniae. Taxonomy (NCBI): domain Eukaryota; kingdom Fungi; phylum Ascomycota; class Sordariomycetes; order Hypocreales; family Nectriaceae; genus Fusarium; species Fusarium begoniae. The sequence continues at coordinate 115,797 of JAAOAG010000258.1, forward strand.
TGCGTTGGCGTTGTATTGAACGCGGGGGATGTGAGGATGGCGGAATGTGATGGGCACTCGGAAGTTGCTAACGTGGCCGTTCTCGTAGGTTCCAGTCTTGGACTTTTGATCCTCCTTGAAAGCCTGTCCATGATCGCCGACAAATACTACCAACGTCTCGTTTGTAAGACCGTGGTTGTCGAATATCTGAAGCAACTCGCCTAGCCAGGCATCGGTGAATCGCATGGCGTTGAGATAGTCGTTGAACTCCGAGTGCCAGCCCATCTTGCCCTCGGTGTTGAGAAAGTCGGTCTTCTTGAATGATTTTGGTACGCCCCAGGGATGATGCGTCGTGCTGGTAAAGTGAGAGAAGAACATACGCTTGCCCTTCTCCTTAACCTCCTCTAGGTAATCTTCAATGTGGCTCTTAAGCGTCGTCTCAGGGAAACCGAAGTAGTTGATCTCTTCAAGTTCCTCCTTCTTGAGATCATCTTCAAGACGGCCTCGTGTAACAATATGCTCGAAACCGATCTTGTCGTCGAATTTGTCCTGGCGATCATAACCGTCGGTAATAGACTGGAAGAAAGCCGGATACCACTGCTGCTCCAAGAAATCTTCCGACTTCGCCTTGGACATCCACTTCGACTTGGACTTGGACTTCTTATCATCCTTGAGCTTGTTGAAGAGGTTGAACACCTGAGGAATACAGGCTTGGTACGCATCTGTCTCAGACTCCTCAAAGCCATCGACGGGCATGGACCAAGCGCCACAGTGGATAGCAGCCATGCTCTTGAACGACAAGGAAGACGTTGTGAAACCGCCAACAACGTTGATACCTCCGTACCCCTCCTGCGCTGTATCGTTCCACTGCGGGATAGCCACGTGTTCGAAATCCGTGCCATCCTTTCTCTTCCAGTTTCCTGACTTGCCGGTGAGTCTCTCGGCGACGGGGCTCATGCGAGAGAGCTTCTCGTTGATCTCGTCGATGTCTTCGCCCTTGTGCGACTTGACCATGAGCTTGTGATAGTCGGAGCCCTGCTGTAGAGGGAAGAGTTCCTCGCGGTAGCTCTCCATCATGATTAGTGCCACGTGCTTGATCTTGACGTCGCCGCCCTTGAGGGTGTCGCGGATAACGTCAATGATGTCGGTGTCGAGGTTGGAGATCTTGAGAGGATCGAGGACGGGGTTGTAGAAAGTACCATCGGCTTTGGGGACTTCACAAGCATTACTAGGGCTTGCTGCAGGCTCCTCGTCCACAGTCTTGTTGGGCTTGGAAAGCCACTTGGAAAAGCCGGCGGGGATGTCGCTGGGTAGCCATTCAGGGACTGTATCTCTGTACTTTTGCGCAGCCTCGCCATTGTTCCCGGGTGTCCATCCGGGGAAGTGTCCATTGGGCTCCTCCCAATTATCGGGAGTGATGAGATCAGGGAGAGGCCATGATCCTTCAACATTGTTACACAGCTTGGGCGGAGATTTGAACATTTCGAGCATAGCGGCGGGGAGTGTCATGGACATCATGGTGTATGGAGCGGCAGGTCGCAGGGTCGTCGTGAGGAAGAGGAAGACAGAAATGATGGCAAGGATAATCCATGTTCGAGGCCTCGTTCGAGATTCTTCGTGAGTATCGGGGATGAGTCGTGCGCCTTCTTTACCGCCCTCGAGATCTTCGTCGAGTTCGCTGTCGGAGTCATAAGCCAGGGACTGAGGGGATCGACCGTTTCTGTGTCGGAACCACTGCCAGGCTGGGTTATTGTTAGTATTAATCGACCATGATTGAGGAAGCAATGTACCATGTGCAACAGGCATTCCAACCGTTGCAATTAATGAACCGACAGCCCTGTAGAGAAACCACTTCGCAACCCAAGCCACGACGACGATGAGAGCTCCCGCCGCAAGGACAGAGTTAAGCCCACTAAGAAGAATCTTCATTCCATCTTTATCGCCAGCGTAGCTCAATGCCTCAGACCATTTAACCTCGTTGCCCGTCGAATAAAAGAAGCCCAGTTGTGAAGCCGATGCGCCGAGAAGAATAAATCTGCAATTATTAGCCACGGTCGATTGAAGCTGACGAGAGAAACATACGAGAATATGCAACCCAAAACACAAGCTCCAACAGAGAAAAGGCCCTTCTGCTGCCGCAGCGCCAGGCGCGACAGGCAAATGACTAAAACATCAGGAAGTAAAAGCGAGGGCAGAAAAAGGACGAAAGCGCCGGGAGAGATTGTCTTGGCGTGGATGGAAAGGTGGACCAGTTTAGTAAACGTCAATGAAACAAATATCGTCGAAAAACAAAAGGGAACGAGTGTCGCAAACATGATGGATTGCTCTCCAGTCGAGACAAGAGAATGAACGAAAAATTAAAAAATAGATGAATATTCCATGGAAAGAGGTTCGAGAAAGAGGACAAGAGAGGAGGAAAAAAGGGAGCCTCAAGAGCAGAGCAGAAAAGGATCCGAGGTTGTTTAAAAAAAGGATCACGGTCGTAAAATCTGACATACATTGGGCCCCCCTAACTAAAAAAAGGTCACTAAAACATCAAACTAAATGGGGAATTAACAGTAAAAACAGCAACTGCTCGCGTGTTGTGCGTGTGCCACAGGCTCAGGCTGGCTCAGCCCAGATTAAATCTGCTACGTAACATGAAATAACCATGACTTGTTCATTAGCTGAATACGGACAATTTTGCACATCCTCGCTCGACCCCTGGCGTCGGTCACTTCTGCATTGGATCCATGTAGGGCTAGACGGTGCGTGTAGGCCAGTGGCGGTTTCAAGGCTCGTATTTCTCATCTGCCACTTCAATCTGACTAAACGGCTCCGTCTAACCGAACGCTCCCCTGTATCTAATTGGTCACAAAGAGGGAGGATGCAGAGTAAAATTAAAACAGCACGGCACAGATTCGTCGCCAAGCTTAACAGATTCGAGCCGGTGCTGGAAGGGGAGTCAGTTACGCTTCAGCGAGTAAGAAGAAGGTCACGCGACAATGCAAGGAATGGGCTATTTTGTCTGAGCGCTTGCTTTACTTTTTTGCGAAGGTTCTCTCAATTTTGAAGTGATGAGCCACGGGCGGCGACTCGTTTAATGATGAGGGGCCGGCATGGCTTGAACGAGGCGTCGATAGTGTCCGGCCCAACAAGTCTCCTTGCTGACGGCATGTTGATCAACAACAAATCAGCACATGCAGAAAACAATGCATTTCTCTGCATGAGGACATGAAATTGGTTGCAACACTGGTACATACGTACATGCCATTCTCTCAGCTTCTTCCCCAGAAAAAAAGAAACCTTGCATGGCCCGGTGTCGTCGGGCAAAAAAGTCCCCCCCCTTTATTCCCAGGCTGACCAGCGCAAAAAAGCCGCTTAGCCGACTCTTCCCATTTTTAGCTCCCCCCTTGCCCAATGTTAATGTTAATGGGATCGAATCATGGAACAAGTTAATTTCACGCTAGGCTGCGCCATGATTCCTTTCTCCAGGCGGAAACGCTGCGTTTTGTGTGCACCTCTCACCCAAAATATTACACGATGACTGCTTTAGTGCGCAAGGCGCCTTGGTTTTTTCTTGGCTTACCCCTGAGTATAGTCGTCGATCGATCTCTTGGCGAGCGTGGAGAAGTTTGTTTTGGTCTGGACAATGGCCTTGTTGACCCCATGCAAGGGGCTCTCAGCTGGTGTCGCGTGTCTCTTGCGTTTGGTCCGTTCGTAAGAAGAGGGCCCTTTTGCTTTGCTCTTGAAATGAGGTTTCACTTTGCCCTCGAGGAATGGATTTACTGCAGGGTTGACACTGACGCCTCAAAAGGCCATTAAGCTCGACCCGCGGACTCCATGCCCGAGAGAATCTACCCACTAAAGTTCTCCATTTGCTGACTGTTACAGCGGCCATCCAGCGACGCCTCTGCCTAAAGCTTCCCGCCGAGTATCCAGAGTGACCAGTGAAAGATTGAATATTCATCAGCACAATGACGCGCGCCACAAATGAAAAGAATGCTCTGCAATGATCTGACTATTTTTGAGCCAACAGGAATCAGTTCAGGCACCAACCAACATGTCTCTGGCTGCTTTTTCACAAGGAAATACATAAGCAAGGATGCAGATTAGCCATACGAGAGAGCAGGATTGAGCCGCCCTAGCCGAGGTGGTCAGAAACTGGGCTCAGCGTCTGACATTCCAATTCAGGACATGAATTCTTCAGCCAATTTCTATGGCTGTCAAGCAAAGGACTTTTGCTCGCGTGACTACGCCGCTAAGCATTGCTCTTTTCATTGATCGACGCTTTTGCACAAAATCAAGGAATTAATGAAATCACAATGTGGCTGCTGCACGTTTACGTGTCAAATCATCTCCTGGCCTACAAATCAAGGTTATCGGCACTTCTGCTAACGTCATTGTGTGTGTTCCCCGGATTTTTCCATGGTGATAGCCACAGTGGCGTCCGGTTACCCGGCACAACGGCCTGAGCCACTGGAGCTTTTTAATGCGGTTGCTGTCCAAGATCTTCGGGAGTGCTGTCAGATAGATTGACAGTTTTACTTGGTTTAAAAGTTTGTTTGAGATGGTGCTCAGTTGCTATGGTTGTCGCGCGGATTTTTCCACTTTTCATGGCAGTGTTTATCGTCTGATTTTGCCTGATGGATCGTAATTCTGAGACATCTATTTTGAGATGTCGGTAGTGGAAATGGTTAGGGTCGGGACTAACGGAAGACTCTCCCTGTCCGTGGTTCTGGAAATTCCATCAAGGGTTCTAGACGTAGCTGTTCTTTTCCGTTAAATTGCAAGTGACACCTTGGCTCATATAATAATACCACTTTAAAAGCTTCATTTCGAAGTTGAAGCTGCATCCAGCCGTTCCGCTGAAGCGTACGGTGTCAGACATGCGAGTATATAGCCGAGCGATTCGTCGCTCCGGCGAGACCGTCAATACTCGTCTAGACGGCACTTGTCAGTAGCGTCTCATGGTGCCGTATAACCTTATCCGAGCCCTTGAGGCTCCGCAAGCTCGAGGGATACGTCTGTTAATAAGGCTCCATAAGACCATAAGCGATAGTTTCTTGACGTCACCGGTTGCCGAGCAGAACTTAGTTTATCTGTTCCTAGAATGGATGAAGTGATCTTTTAGGCGATAGAATTCAATTAGATACCAAACACCCTTTATTTTCTTATTCGATGTTTGAACAAACAAGGGACGCGCTTGCTCGGTTCAATCAGGAGGGGCATCATTAGTGAGACCCTCACCCAGTCGCTCGAAAAGCTCGCTTTCCTCGATGTCTGCAACGAGAGTGTCCTAATTCGCTATTTTGCATCTGCAAGCACGCAACTTCATAATTGATGGTTGAGAATCTCCCCCCAATATGGCATCATGAGGAGGTGGAGATGACCATGAAAATTATGCGTTGTGTATGGCTCAATATGGTTGCATTCGTAATAAAATGTCATAATGGCGGGGTCAAAGAAATGTCAACACTCAAGATAAAGCCTTGATAGTTGATTATTCTCCAAATTGCCTCTCATCAAATCCCGCTGTGAAGAACACATCAATTGGAAACGTCAAAATGGCCATTCAGAAAGTCGCTGTCGTTGGGGTGAGTTATTTACCCTAGAGAATCATGGGCCGTGAATTGACCTCTCCAGGGCTCGGGTCTCATCGGATCAAAAATCGTTGACAGTCTCCTCAAAGCTGGTTTCGAAGTTACAGCCATCACCAGAATTGAATCCTCTGCCACTTTTCCCGATAAAGTGATCGTGAAGCGTGTCGACATCACTTCAGTCGACTCACTCAAGGACGCTCTGGCTAGTCAGGATGCCATAGTGTCGGCCGCCGCAACTGCCGCTGCTGGAAGCCAGAAGATCATTATCGATGCAGCTATCGCAGCAAAGGTTCAACGATTTATTCCCTCAGAGTTCGGAATTCCGTCTCGTCAGAACCGCGATACCAAGATTGGAAAGATTCTGGGTGCCAAGATCCAGAATACTGACTACTTGATTGAACTTGCTGAGAAACATGATTGGTTCTATTGGACTGGTCTTTCCAACGGATTGTTCCTTGATTCGGTATGATATCTGACCTCGACTGAAACCGTAGAGCTTTCTGACTGGGTTGTAGGGTCTCAAAAGTGACAGGGGATTCATCAACATCAAGGATCGCAAGATTCGCATCACCGACTCAGGCAACGAACCCTATTCCACAACTTCACTCGCCTTCGTCGGCGAAGCCGTAGTTGCTATTCTGAAGAAGCCAGAGGAGACAAAGAATAAGTATCTCAACATCGCCGGTGTAACGACAACTCAGAACGAGGTCCTGAAGATCGTTGAGAAGCTCACTGGCGACAAGTTTGAGGTTTCTCATGTCACTGGCGCTGAGCAGGAGAAGATTGGAGACGAGAAGATTGCCAAAGGAGACTTTAGTGCCTTTGGTAATTATCTCGAGCAGTTCCTGTTTGCCGATGGTGCTGGCCATGCGCTAAAGGGCGATGAGAATGCAATTGGGTTGCTTGGGCTGAAGGAGGAGAATCTTGAGGAGGTTATCAAGAACGTCGTAGCTGAGATCAAGTAAACTTCAATCTAGAGGAGAATATACTTCATGCATTTCCTTTACGCATCAGGGTCGAATATGGATCATATAAAAATTAATTGGTCTTTGTAGCCAGGTGCATCGGTATGTCTATTTCTTGCTGGAAGAGTCAAGAAAGCGGACGGCGTTTCTTAGACTCTCAACATTGGGAATCCCATCCGCCTCTGCCTTCTCAACATCAACATTTCCAATTCTACCATCAAATCCATGCTCCGCATCCTCCGGGAAGTCCTTTTCAACCTCAACACCAGCCTCACGAAGCTTCTTCTCAGCTACGATACTGCAATCCACTGTAACAGCAGAGTCGTTTACGCCATGCAGCAAGAACGTGCGGGGAATCTTACCAAGGTCGCCAAAAGACAGAGGGAACAATCGTCGGTGTTCTTCGGGGATGGCATCGATGCCCTTGCTGGCGATCTCGCGGCTGAGGCCTTCAACACCGGTCATGTAATCTGGGAAGAGGGCATCGATGTGAAGAGCTGATGCTACTTGGAACCGTGGGTCTTGCTGGAAGTTCTCAGACGGGGGATAACCCGAGATGGCTTTCCGATCATCGTTTTGCTTTGTCCGGGGAAACTGGCTCAATACCGAGGCGGTGTCAAAAGGCGGCGCGCCCCAGATGTTTGTACCGGGAGTCGTATATCTCGGACCAGCCGCATCGAGCATTCCATAGATGAGGAGCAGCGCATCTGGCTTTTGCTCGACAGCATTCGCAGTCGTCAGTGCGAGATATCCTCCGGCGCTGGAACCAGCCAGCAAGACAGGTCCAATAGGACGTCCAAGCGCATCAGCCAGCGACAAGCGCACCCAGTTGTATGCATCGATGGAATCGTCAAGGGATGCATGGGCGGTAGACTCTGGGACAAGGCGATAGTCAGGGCTCACGAAGATCCATTTCCGAGAGGTTGCAGCGTTGACAAGCCAGTATGGAGCAAAGCTGTATCTGTCCCCGACGATCTACGCACATGTTAGAAGTGTTTGCATGTAGCTAAACCCTACTTACGAGGAATCCGCCGTGGATGTGAATGAGAACAGTCGTCGGCGAATCATCGGCTTCCTCTGGGTACACGACATCAAGAACGATGTCGCCGTCGGGCCCAGACTTGTATGGGATGGTCTTGTACGTGTAGCCTCTGAGGCTGGAGAACAGAGATGTGGCCATTCTTAGGAGTTTTAGGAAGTGGTTTGATGTCTAGCTCTTGGCAATCGATCGTTGATGAAGACATAGAGGTTTAAATACCGGTGGTGGGGGAGCTCCAAAAGATCTTGCGCGCTCGGTGAAGCTCGGTGTTCCCCCGCACCCCGACGCGCCGGATTACGTGACACTCATCCACTTGAATAACCCAGCGGCATGTCACCAAGTCCAAATAACTAAGCAAACCCAGCAACGCTTATTACTAACTTGGATGCCATCTTTTTGCGTTGTGACTCATAATACTATTTTTCGCGTTTTACTCCGGAGCTTAGCGGACTTAAGATCCAGCTCTTTGCTTGTTGAGATTGCGAGTATTTCGACGTCTTGGCTGGACTCGAAATACGCGTGATTGCTCAGTCTTGTTGGCCAAGTTGCGAAAATTTGTGAAGATCTCAGATGGCGAGTATTGCAGGTCAAAATTTCTATTATCGATAGTCAGGAATGAGCTTTGGGAGAGTATGGCTCCAATGCTGCCTATTGGAACTAAAGGGACTCGAACATTGTAAAACGAGAAAATCCCAAATTCAAAGGACTGAGGACGCTCTTTCTACTTGTTTAAGCCTAAGGTATTTTTATTATTCACAAACATTAGCATTTCCGTACCAAAAGAACCTCTAATATCTACACACGAGTCTTCCTATATCTTACTGCTCACATCAAGATCGCGTAAATTCATTGGGGAAAGTGGCTCTTGTCATCCATTTTCGCCATATGTAATTACGCGATTGGCTAGAAGACCAACAACATTCAATGCCCTAAAAGACGGCCAGGTAGACAATGCACCGCATCACGTAAAGGAGTACCCTATCTCTGCCTTACCAACTTCCTTCCCGCGACAGAAGATTCGACATACCAGTACACCAACATCGTCGTCACTGAGACGAATCGTCAAGGTGAGTAGTAGCTGATACCAGTGAATGCCATTGGCGTCTTGGATGGACTTGATCTTGGTCTTGTCAATGCCAATGTCATCGATGGTGTACAAAACCTCGCCAACCTTCTCGATTCCTACCCATCGTTAGCTCCGTGGTTTGTGTCATGGAAATTTGTTAACTCACGTTCGTTCTCAATAGTCTCGGGTGCCTCATCCAAGCTGCATGAGTAAAGATCATGCGTATGCTTCCCATCAAAGTATTCTGAGAAGTGCGAGTAGAAACTTGTGCTGATCTCAGTGTCGTCGTCGAGGAGAGCACCCTGTAATTCCATTAGTCTATTATCCCTTCGTCGATACGACCTGTTGAAAGCTTACCTTCGCAATCTCCCAATCCATGAAGCCAGATAGGTTTTGCTCCTTGGTCCAGGGATCGTTCCACAGCCTTCGCTTGTTCTCGTCAAAGTTGAAATGAACTGCTGGATCATATGTTCGGGAGATGCTATGTCCATAGTGTCGACGACACTTCTTTTGTCTGACCATGGAACCCTCAACGCCTCGCAACACTGCACCGCAGACAACAGCTGCCCAACTGAGCTATGTTAGCTGATCCCAAAGGCTTCTCAAGAACGAGATACTTACGCGCCTGTCCAGGGCGTTGTAAGTCGTATCTCTTGCTCAGAGCACCATTCAAGTAACCTCTCCTTGACATAAGGCGAGGAGCCAAAACCACCAACCAGACACATAGTCTTGATTGTTGGCTCCTTATCTCTCTTGACTTGATCAACCTGATCTTTCACAAGCTTGAGAATGACGTCAATCACAGGGTCAAAAAGACTCTTCATATCGTCTTTGCTCAAGAGCACCCAGTTAAAGTCAGGGTCATAGTACTTCTGCATCTCCGGAGTGACTATCAGGTTTCGCATGGGTAGAGTTAGTTTATAAGACTTCTTGCTTGGCGTATCGAGGCTGAAGTCTCTCTTGCGCATCTCGAATTGGTCCATGAACTGACTGCCAGGACCTACGTGCTGTGGACCCAAGCTGGTGAATGCAGTCCCGAATCGCTCGGAGAGGAGCTTGTAGAGATTGCGGTCCACGAATGTCCCGCCGCATTTACCGCCTGAAAGTGTGAGCATGACTGTTCCATCTGCGGATAGGGACTGCTTTACCTGCTCCGATGGCAATCTCCCTCAGCTTCAGAGAAGGTGACTTTCTGACTATTTCTGATGTCGTGATATCCTAGCATTCTTAGTAAGATAAAAGGCCTAGAGTAAAGTTGGACTTACGACGGTACCACCGCCAAGATCACAAACCATCACGCCTGTGCCGACCTAAGCGCAGTGTAAGCATGGACTCGAAAAGTGAGATGGCTTTACCTGCATCAATAAGATCTTCAACGTGATGAATGCTGGACTTGAGAGCCATATGCGCAGCCGCGTCTGGTTCTGTAATCAAGCTCAAACGATCGATAGGCCTCGAGGCAAAACCAGCATCCAAAGCAGCAGCCCTAGTGATAAGCTTTGCTCTCTCCGTCCAAGTCGCCGGAACAGTCAACCAAAAGTCAACAGGCATCTCCTCAAGGATATCTTCTCCAATCTTCTCAATGACCGCCTTTCTGTACATAGAATGCATACCCTTGAGATACTCAGTAACCACGTCTTTGGCAGTTCTGCCAGCAGGTAACCTCATGAGGCCATTCCCAGCGGCCTTGTTAAGATCGGGATCGTCATACTCTGTCGCGAGTGCTTGATCGTCCAAGAGGAGCTTGGTCCATGCGTAAGTCTTCATACCAGGTTCGATTTGATAGCCCCATGCGTTTTCGTCGAGATCGGGGTTCTCATCTTTGAAGGCGACCCATGATGGAGCTTTGTGGCAGTGTTCTGCGATGTGAGTTGATGAACCGGGATATTTTGTCCATGGATGAATGTCTTTGAAGTCTGCGGCATTGGAGAGCGCAAAACTGAGACCTGGTAATGAGAAGATCAGCCAAGGGAGTTCGTCATTGAGTTGCATTGTGCTGACCTGAATATGTTGTGCCGTAGTCAATGCCGACTATCAGTTTCGTTCGATTCCTGACTGCCAACATTGTGTCCTCGATTGCAATATGGAAAAGAACTGTGGCCCAGTCGACTGAGCCTCTACCATCTTGATGGAACGACTTGCATCATGTTCAAATGGCCACTTGGTCCAGGGCGGCAGCTTAAACAGTTCGCCGAGTTTGCGGCTGATCTCAGTACGCCTTACAGGGGTGGTTGAAATGCACGGGCGTTTTGCCGTGTGTACTGGCGTTTTGTCGGGGGCTCGGCCTTGCATATGCAGCCACTATCACGGCTGAACAGGCTAAGGTTTACAGGGAGGATAATGGAGGGGGAGGGGAAGCGAAACCATTGATTTCCGGCGGAGGGACGTCTATTTCGGGTTATAAATAGTGCTTTTGTTAATTGAGCCGGGGATGATTGTGTCGCCACGACATTCAATCAACGACGTATTTTTCAGCATCGCAATGGGCGGAGAATCTGAGCAACGATCGGGAGGGGATGGTCCTGGTGGAGCAGCCCTGAAGGATATCGGTGACCAACTCCAACCAAAAAGTGAGGATGACGGACCATACGAGGAGGTATTCAGTTTCAATTTCGCCGTATTCCTCCTACTAAATTTTTAACAGCCGAGATACTCTAAAATCGATGACAACAGGACGAAATATCATCCTCAAGAAGACTCGATCATGTCTGACGTTGTTGAGACGGTGAAAACATCTAGTCATCAGCCAAAGGTAAGTTCACAAGCAATAAATAGTCCACTTTAACCAAAACTAAAAGGCCCTCAAGCAAAACCCTGGAATGCTTGGCCGTATCACCCAGTCCCTGAACCCATTCGGGCCTTCAGAGCCCTCTACAATTCCCGAGAAAGTGGTTGAGAAGCAGCCGAGTCACAAATCAGAATTCTCAAGAGAAAAGAAACTTCAAAAGGAAGTAACCCAGTTACAAACTGACAAAATTTCTCTGAGCACAAGTCTCAATAGCCTAACAGTCAAGTTCAGTTTACAAACCAAAGATCTTGAAAGCAAAAAGCGTCTGGTCAAGCAATGGGAAGATTGGAAAGATAAGTCCGATGAGCACTGGCGCAAACAAGGAGATGAGCACAGGAAAACGAAAGCCGCTTATGATCGCTTGTTTGATGATTATCACAAGCTCAAGCGGACAAAGCAAGATCTCGAAACTGAGCTTGCTGAGGAAAGAAATGAGAACAAGACTCTGAGACAAGATATCGAGGATCAAGAGGTCAAGGTTACCGAGGCGCATTCGAGGGCTATATCACTACTGGCTGGCCATGTCTCGAGCGACTTTCCTGATGATCAGGTCCGAACTGAACTGCAGGATTTGTTTGAGAAGTGCTCTGAGTGGTGTATTGACAATCGCTTGCCGCAGATCGAAAAAGTTGAAGAGACACGAAACCTTATGCTTACTGAAGGTATCATCAACGATCTAGACTATGAGGAGCATCTAAGATTCGACGTGACGCACCGAACAGCTACAGCAGTTTTGCTGCAGGCTGCACTGACGAAGACGCTCGTGCAGACCTTTCTTGGAAACCCATTCTTTCTCAGCCGACATCACTTGAACAAAACAGCCCTGCAAGGAGGTTTGTACACTTCGTGCTCCCAGACAACAAGGCAAACTAACGCTATCTCTAGGCGCCAGCGCAGAAGCCACAGTGACGTGGAGGATCCAGACTTGTCAATACCTAGAGCAAGCATTTCCCCCGCACAAACAAGGACTGCAAGCATGTGCCGAGGGTTTCGCAAAGACCTTCGAGCCCCTCATCGAGCCCCTCGACAGAGAAAGCCTCACGCAGCTTACCAAGCTTTTCGAGACCACATGCAGCCTTGCGCTCAGACTCTGGAAGCTAAGAACCAATATCCGCACCGAGGCGCTAGGCGATGTCACCCTCCATCGGTTCCAGAGCATGTTCGGCGACATGGAGGCGCATCCAACAGTCGGTCTCTTGAAAGGTGATAAGCGGTTCGACGGTCGCCCGATTTGTGTGGTAGTGCGCCCGCGGATTGTCTCGGAGCCAGTGGAATCTGAGAGTCGTGGGAGAGGCATTGTCTGGTCGCCTGCGCAGGTTTGGGTGTCTAATTGGGAGGATGCAGGATATTAGTGGATGGTGGCGCAGGACTAGTGATTGGTGTCGCGTTTTGGGTGTTCAGCTTGAAATGCAGGTTTTGCTGTAGCGTGGAGGTTGGAATAGAACGGTCGTTTTGTAAAGCTAGTGCTTATCGTTGACGAATAGAGTGTGAATTGCCCCTCATGCGATGTTAAGCTTGATTTTGGGTGTTAACAGTGCCGGATATGTCGGCATAAAGTGATTGTGTCTAGTCTGCCTTGTTGTATTTATCAAGAGACCTTCTCTTACTCTTAAGTCTAGACTTCAAGCTGGAAATTAGTGCATCACACTTGTTGAGATCCCTGTAAGCTTTCATCATGACCAAAGTTGCCCAATCTTTGCCAGAAGCTCCGTCGGTGGGAACAGACACGTCGGTAAGCGACGAGTCGGAAAGCCCTCCGCCCGTGCTGCTGATTGCGGTGATGGGAGTGACTGGGTCTGGAAAGAGCAACTTTCTCAAGCTTTTGACTGGTAGAGATGATGAAGACGGGCCCCAAGTCGGGCATTCACTTGGATCATGTAAGTCAACACTCAAATTTGTGGATGATGACCAAAGATTAACCACCAACAGGCACGCAGAAGACAGAAGCCTACGAGTGCCTCATCCAGGGCCAGCAGTTTGTCTTTTTTGACACCCCTGGCTTTGATGACACGTACCGAGGCGATGCCGATATTCTGGCCGATGTCGCCCAAGCCCTCAGCTCTTCGTACATGAACAATGTCAAGCTCAGTGGAATCATCTACCTGCATCGTATCAAAGATGAGAGAATGACCAATGCCATCATGCGAAACCTCACTATGTTCCGCAACCTCTGTGGTGACGGCGCTTTTGAGAATGTCATTCTTGCGACTACCTTTTGGGACGAGCTACAGGATGAGTCAAAGGGAGCTGCGAGAGAGCATGAGCTGATCTCGACTCCTGAGTGGTGGGGGTATATGAGCAACAAAGGCTCAAGAATTCGACGATTTCAGAACACAAGAGAGTCTGCTCTTGAGATTGTCAACGAGCTGGTTGATCTCCCCGCCGTAACCCTACAGATCCAAGAAGAGATCGTAGAGCAAGGTCTAGGAGTCGATCAAACAACAGCAGGTGAAGCTCTCAACGAAGAACTCAATAAGTTACGAGAGCAACACCAAGCCCGACTCGACTCCATCCGTGAAGAAAAAGAACAAGCCATCAAAGACCGCGACGTGCAGCTGGAGAAAATGCTCGACAAGCTCGAACAAGAAAAACAGCAATTCATGCGCCGTCTCGAGAGCGAGCAAGCGGCCCTCCACGCCGATCGCCGCGAACAGCAACGCCGTATGGAACAAGCCTTCAACGACCAACTCATACGTCTAGAGCGCGAACGCAAGGCAAGAGAAGCCAAGATCCAAGACCTGGAAACCCGACTAAGTACCGAGCGCGCAGATGCCAACGAGCGATTTCAAGCTGCTATGGCAGAATCGAACCGCATGGTCGGCGCGCTGAAACTGGAGATGGAGACCGCGCGTGCGGAGGACAGGGCGGAGTATGATGAGACGATTAGGAAGATTGAGGAGAGGCAGAGAGGGGCGGTGGATGAGGCGGGGAGGTGGAGGGGGGAGGTTGAGAGGTTGAATAGGCAGATTAGGGATGCGAGTACGGCGCAGGTGGCGGCGCATGGGGTGGAGAAGAGGAGGATGGAGGCGAGGATTAGGGAGTTGGAACAGACGAGGAATACGAGTAACACGAACTTCTGGGATGTGGTTGGGAATATGTCTAACGTGGCTACCGGGATCTTGCTACATTTGCTCTGAATCGAGCTAGCTTATGTTTGAAGCGCTGAACTTCTGGCGTATCGAACAACGGCTTTGAGGGACATGACCTCAGAGCATCCCCGTACTTCTTCTTGATATAATCCCATTCAGGTGCTGGGCATGTCTCCCTGATGATGCGGAAATCTTGCGATCCATAACCCTTCCGGCATATCAGCAGGTTTTCCCTGCTCGTTCGTTCAGGTCGGCCATAGTCCCCAAACACGATGTACTCCAGGGACTTGATACCCTTGGAAGAGAAGGCCCACTGAATGAATGCCCAAAACGCACAATCTAAATACTCTTGACTTGGGTCATCACCTTCGTCCACCGCTGGAGCATTATCGATGGGTGCTCCGTCGACTACCGTCGTAGTTGCCCAAGACACAGAATCAGACCCCACGTCGTTACGCCATTGGCGGATGTGAAAGACTTTCAGACACTCCTTTCTGGAGAAAGGGTTCAATACACAATGCTATATCAGTCAGTATCTAACAAAGGATGGAGAAAGGGCTTACTACGTCATTCTACACCAGTTAGCATTTGATAAGGAAAAAAGGACTGGGTCTTACCAGAAATTTCGGCGCGCAAGATAACCCAATGAACTCGAGATCCAGTTGATAAAGAGACGTAGAGGTTGGATTATCCCTGAAATGTGTCGTATAACAGTTACTAAGCTCCATATCCGACTGATCCCTCCAGTCTCGATCGTGTATATCATAGAACCTTGAATGGTTCACAAATGTCTTCAATGTCGATTTATGATGACCAATCATGTGCCAGGTGTATATGGACTGCATCCCGCCGATCTGGCCGAGATAGAACTCTTCAAGTCCCTGAAAGAGATACAGCAAGTACAAAATTGGATCCTCTTCGTCGATGCATACCGTTGCGTCCTTGTTCTTGGGCCAGGATTCCTGGAGCTCCAGCTTTCTTAGCTTGACTGGGACTTTGCGTTTTGCCATTGCTAGCACAAAATCATACCACTGCGGGCATGACCGGATCGTCAGAGATTTGAGAATCTCGAAGTCGACAGCCTCTGCCAGATTTGCGGTCAGGGGAACGTGACTCAGAACTAGGGTATGCAAGTTGGGAAATCTGATACAAGGAGAATGCTTGTCAAGGCCAAACACCGTTTCGCTCATGTAGTCTCTTGCTCTCAGCCCATGGGCTACGTCCCTATCTTTTTGGTACCCCAGCTCCCTTTGCATATGCGGCCAGTCGACGAGGTCAAGTTCCAATGATTCAAGGTGCGACTCGTTGTTTCTAAGCGCAATGGCCAATGTTTTGAGATTTTGTGAATCAGGTCCTCTCCAACTGATGTTCAGAAGATGGGTGAAGGCGGACAAGTCGATCGCTGTTTCGGGTGAGGTTTTGCGTTGATGACAGAAAGGATGAGTTGTCAAATGTAGATTACTTAACGCGGACTGCCGACGAGCGACTATGCCATTGGTTCCCAAGATCGGCGCTGGTATACATGTTCCTAGATCCCAGCTTGATTACATTGCTTCAGTATTCTTCCTGGAATTCTATTGATGTAGGTGATTCACAAACCTGAATGACTTCCAATGATCCTTTTCACATTCTTCGAGGAGCGAGATGATGATTTCTTCGAAACTGTTAAAGGCCGCTGGCCTGGCGACGATGGTGTCATCGGCTGCTTCTCCACAGATCTGTAGTCTTTGACTGTGTAGACAAATTCTAGAATACTGCTCAGCTATGAACCGTAGATTAATATGTCTGGCGAGGGGAAGTCGATCGAGCAGAAAATCGGCGATTTTGATCTTTAAAATGCCGCGTTTGTTCCAGGCTGGTATAACTACAGATTCCCAGACGGCCTGTAGAGTAGCAGAATGGAGGTGCTTTGACGTCAGAGAAAGACATTTAATGTCTTCCGTGGATAGCTACAGTAAGTGTTTGTGAGAGCCTGTATAGCAAGAAGAGTAGGACTTTATCTTACCACATTCGTGATGAAATCCAAGATCTCTTGGGGTAATTGTTCAAGCATGTTCGCGATACGGTTGGCGGCCAACTTTGGTCTGCGATCAAGGTCCTGCATTGAAACCTATCTATTGTTGCAAGGAGGGGCCGAGGGCTTCTTATATACCCCAAGCAGCTATATAAGATTTCTGATCGAGCTATTCTAAGAGCTTATTGTATTTGAGTTAGATATTACGTTCATACAATTGATCTGACTGGAGCTTGAGCCACTTGGGAATTTTTAGAGTTGCCGTGGTCAACTGCGTATAACTCTTTTGACCAACCCATGAGCATTTTTTATTGGAGTCAATCGTGACACAAGACGGTAACCGCGCGATGTACTATGGAATGAATAAACACTGCTTCTTACTTAACCTTCGTGTGTAGGGGCTAATAGGTTTCCTTCAACAAGTCACTCAAAATCATTGTCGCATGGTGCAGCACACCCCATGCAGTAAGGTCTGTCCAATCAGTCGCCGACGATAAGAGCTATTGTGGCGCCAAGATAAACAATCTCATCAATCACGTCACTCATCGCACCAATCTCAAATCTCATTTCAGTCATTATTGATCTATTATTCATATCTAGACCATACCAAAACTTTTATTTACCTCTCACGGTTATAGCTAGGAGCAGGCTTAGGCTTGTTATCGAGAATCTTCTCAATCTCCTCCAAAACCTTATCATCGATCTTCTTGTAAATCTCAAGCGCCTTGAAGTTATCCTCAAGCTGCTCAACCTTTGTCGCACCGAGAATGACAGTGCTGACGTTGGGGTTCTTGAGAGCCCAGGCAAGTGAGAGCTGAGCAACGTTTCCACCGAGACGCTCAGCGATTTCGGAAAGCTTCTTGACCTTTTCGATCTTGGCCTTGCCGGCTTCGCTTTGAAGCTCGTTGACTGTGTTCTCGAAGAAGGCCTTGTTGGTGGCGAATCGTGAGTCCTCGGGGATTCCGTTGTTGTACTTGCCGGTCAAGAGACCGGAGGCGAGAGGGGACCAGATTGTAGTGCCGTACTCGAATTGGTTGAAGAGAGGAGCGTACTCGACCTCGAAGCGCTCACGGTGGAAAGCGTTGTACTGAGGCTGCTCAACGACTATACTAACATCAATATCTTTCACGATCTCAGCTATCAAGAGACTTACCAGGAGCAATGAGGTTGTAGCGCTCAGCAATGTGAGTAGCCTCGGTAATCTGAGCAGCGGTCCACTCAGAAGTACCCCAGTAGTAAGCAAGGTTCAAGTTGCGAATGACCTGGGTAAATCCCTCAACAATCTCCTTCATGGGAGTAGCGTAGTCGGGACGGTGAGCAAAGACAACATCGACGTAAGGCTGCTCAAGACGCTTGAGAGAGCTCTTGAGACCCTCGACGACGTGCTTGCGGCTGAGACCTCGAGTGTTGGGCTCCTTGCGGCCAGTACCGAAGAAGACCTTTGTGGTGAGAACGTATCTAAGCAAGTCAGTATAAATCGTATTTGGGGGCTAGGCATAATTATTTACTCATCACGAGGCCAGCCGAGCTCCTTGAGGGCACGACCCATCTCAACCTCAGATTCACCATTGGCGTAAACCTCGGCGGTATCGAAAGTGTTGACACCGTGATCCCAAGCCTTTTGAAGAATCTGCTTCACGATATCGCCTTTTTGCGTACCGCCGTATGTCAACCAGCCACCAAGACTGAAGACACTCACCTTGAGACCAGTAGGTCCCAGGTGGCGGAACAGCATGTCCTTGGGGTCGTAGGCGGTTTCAACAGGCATTTTGGCGATTGATTTGGAAGAGAAGGGATGGGTATGAAGGTTTGGCGGTAGGAGGAGGGGCGTTTTTCTTATATAAATGGACTTGATGTCATTCTGGATGGTCCAAGCGAAATGAGGGGTATTGAGATGGTTGATACAACGATGATGGCTCCACGCAAACAACTGACGACAGTTTAGCGTAGCAGCTCTCATTCTGAAGCCAATCAGAGGACTCAATGCTTGGGACTGCCCCTTACCTCAAACAGCTAACGTCTTGTTATTGGGGGGTTAGTATTAATAATTCAAGATAGCGGGGCACAGGCCGGCGAACAGTCACTCCCGAGCTTCAATGACGCCTACTGCATATGAGATGATGGAGTTTGGCACACACGCATTCTTTCCAGTTGCCTATTGTGCTTGGTGTCATCGGGGTTCTTTTTAAGTGCTTACACTGAGTTCTTTACCGTTCCATCTACCGATTTGCTTATGACATCAAGGTATGAGGATTACACTTAAAGCCGAGCCTAAGTCCGGGCTAAGGCCACGTTTTCCCCTCATCGAGATGAACCTTGTTATCGATCAGGGTGATTGATGTTATTGACCGAGGTACGCGGTTGACCCAGTTATCTTCATCGCCCCGCACAAGCTCATCATTCAAAACATGGATGAAACATTGCCCGTGAAACTCAGCGACCTTTGCATGTTCCTAGAGCAACTCGCATGCCCTTCCACATAGGCGCCCAAGCACCAAACACAGCAGTAACACCAGTACAGATGATCATGGGTCCGTATTGCGTCGCGTAACCGAGTGCTTCGTTAGACAGGTGTGCTTTTGCTTGAAGCAGTGCACCGCTGAGTGGTCCGGCGGTGACAAAGCCGATACCGCGTCCGCCCATGAGCATACCGAAAATGAGAGCTGAATCAGCGGCAGAGTCGTCTTTTTGGATGTCGGTTGACATGTTGGACCACGTTGAGCTGAAGCCGCCGGCGAAGAAGCCGTAAATAATGACAAACACAACCAGGTTTGCAAGGTCAAGGGACAAACCCCATAGAAGCCAGATCGGCAGGGCGCTTCCAATTGAAGCGATTGTTACGGCTTTTGTTGCTGAGAATTTGTCTCCCAGCATACCGTGTACGATACCTCCGGGGACGGATGCGACAGAGAACAAAGCAAGAAGAATTGGACCGGTGATGCTGGGTAGGCCAATTGTTGATGCGTAGCTGGCTAGGTACGTGCTTGGCATGAGGTATCCCAGTGATTGTATGATCACACCTGCCTGCATCATCCAGAAAGATGTATGGCGGAGGAAGCGGAACGATAGCGGCTGAACCTGAACCTGAGTGTGCAGTGGGATCCGCGGTTTGATGAAGACCAGAGTTGGGAGTGTCATGGCAGCTGATGCACCCGCCCAGGCCAAGAGAGTAGCCCTGAGACCGATCCTGCGTAGGAGAGCATCAAAAACAAACGGCATCGCAATACCTTCACTCCGTCAGTATATGATCTTGGAGCGGATAACTTGGAGTCATACCTGTCCCCGACTTGCCAGCCCACATAACCCCCAGCGCCATCCCCTTCCTCTCAACAAACCACTCATTCATATAATGCGAAATCGGACAAAACAGCAACCCGCAGCCAATAGAGTACAGTGCCCCCTGTGTAGCGATAAGCCCCGCAATAGTGTTCACAAACGCAGAAGCAGTGAGACTAGCGACCGTCACTGCAAGACCAAGCGGCCCGCAAAGGTGTCGCAGCCGCGGATACCGCGTAAGGATGAGGAAGGCAAACGGCATCATGAGATACATTACACCCTGTTGCAGTGCTCCGATGGTGGCAATTGTTCCAGACGATGCTGTGCTGATGGGACTTCCGGGTCGGCTGTAGTATTCTTGGAAGATGCCGAAGGAGACGGAGTAGCCTGTTCTTTGTTAGTGTTGAAGTGGAATGGGGAGGAAGTTTGATACCCCAGATTGGTAGCTGTGCCATTGTACAGCACATCAAAGCTAGATACGCATCTTTGCCGCGGTCTGTAGGCGGAAGTGAATCCGTCGGTGACTGAGAAACATTTTCCTGGCGTTCAGTGTCAGGCGGACTATCAGTCCCACACCGCTGTTCCTGTTCCTGCAACGACTCCATGGCATAAGCGGTCTCTGAGGAAGAAGACATCTTCACAATCAATTGTTCGATAGTCAGTAGTCAATATTAGAGTAAACAATTGCGGTTAGTCGGAAGGATCGAGGATTTTGTGACGGATATAAGCTCAGAATGCGCCCTTGCTTTGACAGTCGCGTTGACGTAGCCGATCGGGATCGGTTAATGATCGACGTGTTTGCTCTCTGTTTTGGGGACTTTGTGCAACACGACTAACACAGCAACGTTGCGAACTCGGAGCACTGCATTTCTCATACACCGCTTGCTTGTGAAAACAATATCAAGATAAGCATGCCGAATTGATTACTATTTATGCCTATTCGCTATGTGAAACGTTGTATGTTTTTGTGCACACAATTTTACTTGGTTGCAATATCGCTTCCTCGCTCTCATTATCCAACGTGTTTCCCATCACTCCACTGCAAATACTCCCTGTCGTAATTTGCGTTGTCCGACTCACGGTGTCGGGGTACGTCGCGAGTTCCAAAGAACCGCATGTGTCGAACTGGGTGTACCCTGTATGCTTCTTCCTCTGTACTTTATGCAGCGAATCACTCGAAGGAGGCTCCGAACTGCCCGAGTCGCTTGAAGATCCCATCCATTTCGGCGCAAAGCGTTTGAAGAACTTGCGAAATGTCGGCATGCAGCCGCATATGATGAAGAGGTTGACTTCGACGAATGACCAGACATTGGCTGGGGCTGCGATCCATGGGATATCTAATGCTCCCAAGAGGGAGGGTAGGTAGATCATGCGAATGATGGATGTCGTGACAGTTCTGCCACTGTTAGTCGACGATAGTGTTTGTTGGCCGTTCAACTTACATTGTAGCAATGCCGAGCATGATGCCCAAGCCAATCTTTTGTCCCAGAGGCATCTTCAACCGGACAATCATCGGCATAGGAATGACAAAGAGAACGATGTCCGAGATGATATTGGCGACAGCGATGATGATATACATGACTGCATAGTCAATGCACTTTCCGCTAGTGAACAGGTATGGATCCCATGCTGATTCTCTTGGCCGACATCCGAACAGCAACAGACTGGCGATGATAATAGTGTATAGAACAACGAAAGCGATGGTCACAAAGATCGCTCTTCTAAACCATTTCTGAGGCGATACTTGAAGGTAGAACGTCAGGAGCGAACTTTTCGTGAGACCGTTACAGATGATGAAGGCTGGAGCGGCGATGTAAGAACTCTGTAAGGCGTAAGCAGATTATCGTAGCATAGGGGTGGAGATCATACCAGCATATGCTTTTCGAAGACGTCAATGGGCATTTCCCATGCATGATGACATAGGCCTCCGATTGATATTGACCCTTGGGACTTTAGCAGAGGCCTAAGCCAGCGAAGGAGTATACTTACATATCTGAGCCGACTGCATGACAATAGAGAAGAGCTTAAAGTCACAATTAGCCTGGTATACAGTCTGCTTCTTCGCTTGCTGTCATACCCATGCCAGTGTGATCAAGACTAAGCCACTAGGTCAGCTGCAGCTCTCTCAATTTGAGCTATCACATACCATCGTCGATCTTCAATCCGCGCGTAATGTAATACTTTACATATAATCTCTGCAACAGACATAAAATTGCTAGAGTTCCGAGGATGCCGAAGATGAGAAAATGTTTAAGTGCATCTTGCTGTTGAGGCTTGTCAAAGTCGACGACGTATCCCTCCGGCGGCGGTAGAAACGTGATCACACCGTTAGTGACTGGATAAGAAGACATGCTAGATATGATGTGTTCATTTCTACGGGACAGAATTATCTTGGTGTTATATGTAGGGTGGATGATTTGATCAGTGCGTTTTGTGTTGGTTCATTGCTATTCAGCTGTAAATCCGAAATCCTCACCTTGTGAGTTTGCTGAGCTAGTGGATGGGAGACTCCACCGGGAACAAACATTTGCAACGGACGAGGGTTGTAGAGCCAACAGACCTTGGTCATTGTACCGTCACCTTTACTCCCAGTAGCTGGGAGACGCAACTCGGGGGTCAAGAAAACTCAGACTTAGATAAAGGATAATAAAAATAAACTCAGTAAAAGATATCCTAAATTTAGTAAAAACTACCTTAAATTTATCCTAAGTTACCTAAGTCTTATTGTCATTTAGGATCAAGGTCCTGGGTATTCTTCCTTCCCCAAGAGTCTAGACGCATCACCTAAGGTCTCGGGCTTCACACAGAAACATCCGAAATCCGTACTACCACTGTCGGAGATCGTCAAGGTCGTTGTTACTACTCGTTCTAGTGCAAATCTCATCACTCATGTCTCAAATGTTTGTCCAGGTGATATGTCCCGAAATGGGTGTCAATAGGAGCCTGTGGCCTCCCTCATTGGCGGGCCGAGTCAGCCATCTCTTGGCAAGGGGGTCGGGCTAGACCCGTTTGACCAACGGGGCGATCTCATAGAATTTACAGTTCGTTTATTCCGTGCTGCCTGGTTTTTTTAGAGCGAATGTTGGATGTAGGAATGCGGAAGAATTCTTCAACGGATTGGATAAATGTGGTTGGGTCTCACCAGGCCAACTCAACCAGTTAGGAGAGATGTATCTGACGCTTCAGAAGGTCAATAGAAGTCTATACAGGGGTTGTAGACTCTATGTGCTGCAGGGATGAGATCGAGCTGAGCATCCTGGCTGATAACCATGTCGAAACCTGCTTCTAGATTTTGTTGGTCGAAGGAATCTGACACCGGATGCCAAGGTTCAGGCAGATCTAATGCAGCCCGACTCCCTTATCACATTCTCGTGACGTCTCGCTGATGGTTGTTCTCGTCAATAAATATCTCTACCATCCGTAGAAGTATCTCGTGGCAGTGTCCTTCAGCTTCATTCTCTCACTCAATCAACATACTCAACATGAACAAACTCGCTTCTCTTTTCTTTATCGCCACGGCCCTTGCCGGCAATGCGTATGCATCACCTAAAGGCCCTCATTCAAGCACTGGTCTGCTCCAGATGGTTACCTACGTCAAGCGTAATCCCAATATGACGCTCGAAGAATTCTGGCAGTATTGGGATACCCAGCATGCTCCGAAGGTGATCCCTTTGGCAACCCACTTTGGTATCGCTAGATACCAACAGGTAAGTTGACTTCGTTTCCACCCCATTGTTTACAGTTAGCAACTGAGATGAACTAACGTTCTGTGCCTCAGGTCCGAGTAGCTGGAAAGATCGTCCCTACTGATGCCGGCGCCACTGAGCCAGTCTCCAATGAGCTGGTAGACTTTGACGGGATTGCCATGTTCCTGTACGAGTCATCCGATGTTTTGATCGATATGCTCTCCCATCCGTACTATGTCAACGTCGTTGAACCGGATGAGCATGTCTTTATTGATAAGTCGGCTCATGGAAATGGCATGGTCGCCACCTATATCGGCGAGCATATCGATGCAGTGGATGATGCGAAGAGTGTTTGGAAGGGAGACAAGAAGACACTTGCGAAATATCAGAAGCTGTTCAAGAAGTATTGATCAGATGGGTGAGAAATGCATGACGGGGAACTTGACTATGGGCTCCATAGATATATAGTACACGATAGAATTTCCCTCTCACAGAACAATTAGCCCACCAAGATGCATGTACCCCAAAGTGTCTATATGTTTGTCTCAACCAGGCACAATCAGCTCAGTCACTCGTCCTCACACTATCCCTCAATGCTTCCCATAATCACACCAAAGGCCTTCTGGCTTATCATGAACGTCGGCGCGGCAGGGAACCCTCCTGGCGTACGAGGGAAGACCGAAGCATCCACAACCCGAAGTCCATCCACGCCATTGACCTTGAACTCCGAGTCAACGCAGTAGTTCCTATCACCCGCTGGTCCCATGCGACAAGAAGAAGTGGCATGGTGACTAAAAGCATCGTCCTTGATACCCTGGCGAATACTCACACCAGGCCGAGGCTCAATAACCTTGAATGGAGCGTAAGGCTCACCGGTAGCATTGAAGATACGCATGGTATGCTCAACGCCTTCCTGTATAGCCTGAAGGTCTCGATCTCCCTTCTCAGCGAAGTAGTTGAAGTTGATCTCTGGAGCTTGTCGGGGATCTTTTGACCGGAGGGTGATTGTTCCGGCTTGGTTGCCGGGCTGCATTTTGACAATGGACCAGAACCATGATGTTGGAGGTGCCTGCCATGTAGAATAACCGGGGAAGTATCCACGGAACACAGTACCGGCCGCTCCGAAGAGGTACAGATCCGTGTCGTTTGTTTCGCTGACGCTAGATCTGTAGAGAAGTGAAATCGGAGCTGCGCCTTCGCCATATGCCCCTGTATGAGAACGGTTCCATTCCTGATAGCATGTATCGTTGGCTTCCAGCGTGAAGAGACAATTCTCAAAGGGATTGTTCTCCCACGGCACGGAAGCCTCGACGGTGACGCCACCTTCGTAGTTGTCTTGCAGGTATTTGCCCTGTCCTTGTCAGCTGTATTCGGCAACCCCCAGGTAAATACTTACGACTGCTGGAAGATCAACGATGACAGGGATCTCAAGACTCTCGAGCTCCTCCCGAGGGCCGATACCACTCAGCTTGAGTATCTGAGGCGTGTTGAACGCGCCACCCGCGACAATGACTTCTCTTGACGCGGTGACGTTGATCAAACGGCCAGACTCAGACTCATCGTAGCGTTTATCGGCAGAGTATAACCCTTCGCCCTTAAGATACTCGACTCCGTAGGCCTGTGGTTTACCATTTCGACCGTCTTTGAACAGCACACGGGTAGCCAGAGAATGGGTACTGACAGTCAAAGGGTAACGAGCAGATCCATTTCCTGTTTTAGCGGTTATTGTCTCGTGTAAATATCGCCACGCACCATTGCGCTGTCGAAGGCTATCCACATGTAGGGGAATTTGGTAGATGCCCGGCGAATATCGATCTTTGTCCAATCTATTGATGTCTCGTTGCATCATATTGCCAACTTCAGTGGCATCATTGACTCGAATGCCCTCTGTTTGCTCAAATGCACGCTTCAGAGATTGTACGACGCCGGGACGATCAGTGATGTATGATATGTTGTTCCGGTTGCTCTGTAGGGGTTGTCAGTGACTATGTAGTCGATTAATAGTTATCAGGTGACGCTCTAGGCCGTGAAAACAATTGAATAGGGCAGGATCTTTCTTGACGGACTTGGCAGTGAATTACAGCCATTTCTCCCGAGTACGTACCTGGATGTACCCGCCAAAGCCGTGGCCCGGAGTCCCCTTTGGAGCATAGGTGCAGTTTTCAATGTCGATGAACAGTTCCCTCATCTTATCAGATCTCCAGGACTCGTCACCAGTTAGTTCAGCGATAGCATCCCAATCGTTGTCAGGTGGCAAGGCAAAGTTCATGGCATTAAGCTGAGCAGAACCACCCACTGTAGCCCCGCGAGGATACAGTATACCAAGTCTATCAAATCAGAACAGGTCCCTAGCTCGTGGGGAAAGGAGTTTCTTACGGTTCTGAGCCCTCGGGAGGATCAAGGCCAGACCAAAAGGTGCCGTTGGATAGTCTGTATGCATATTTGGAGTCTCGTCGGGCTTGAGTCTCGTTTTGGTAATGGTTCACATAGAAGGACCATGACATGCTAGGATGCTCAGCGACTTGATCTGCCCTGATCATTGTCAGTACTTGTGTTATGAAGGAGCCTTTCTATACTTCCATGGCAGGGATCCGCTGCAAAGGCGTGTTGCCTTGATCACCACCAGCCTCTATCAAGAAGACTGAGTGGCCAGCTCGCGCGAGATTCGCACTGGGGAGGTTGTCAGCAACGGTTTTCATCAGAAAGTAAAAGCTTACGCTAGAGTCCCTCCGCCAGGCCCTGATCCGATGATGATGTACTCATACTGATCAGGAGGGTTGGTCGGAAGTGCAGTTGCTAGACCAGCAAGAATGCTCAAAGATGCAAGTTTCATAGTGTTGTTGTATTAATGTTATGGTCTTCTAGTTAGAAGAAATCTTAAGGATTTAAGATCTTTAAGTATTTATACCAATTTTGCATATCGTTCAATTGGTAAGCCTGATATTTCAGTAGGACATCAAGAGCTTACAGACGAAGCGGACCTTGGCTTGGCAACGCAGCATTCATCATCATCACCTTAGACAAGCCCCAGGGAGCAAGAAACCTCGAGACTATGGAAGATGGTGCGAAAATAAACTCATCGTAAAGGCCTCTAATTTTAGACTAACTTACCTAAATCTTTTCATCACTCGCATCGAAGTCTTGGGTTTTATTGTCTCCCCCAGCCAAGGCGACTGCACATTCGGTGTATCACAGCCCCGTCATGCCGATCGCCGAGATGTTACTCATGCTATCCAATGAAAGTTATTCCGATAAAGCCATTGCACAAAGTTTTAAGCATGTTTTTCGCGTCTTACATGGATTGGGCGGAGTGGAAGGATGCCTTGCGGCGATTGAGCGTAAGCCCGAGCCACGCGTCATCGGATTTCTGTGTGAAAAGTCATCCGCAAATCCGACCGCCAGTCCGCGCTGATGCTACGAGCTCCGAGACTTTTTATCGCGGTTCCTGTTGTGAAATAAACAGGTTTCCTTCTTAGTATAGTTATGTTGTCATTCTCAACGTAGCTTTTGAGTCTCCTTGTAGTACAACATGCGTCTGTGACCCTCTCCAGCAAGCCAGTGCAACAGCACGATCTCCAAGTTTCATCAATTAACGCTACCAGAACACATGTCCTCAATGACTCTCTTTAAGAGTAAATTGAAAGCCTGGCAGATGCCATTCAGACCTTGATCGGGTCGAGCCATCATGTGCACATCTAAAGGCAACTCAAGTAGCAAAACCCGTGACTCGCTACGTAAGACAGGGCGCATCACAATGAATATAATCACTTTTAAAGCGCGTATTTAGACTTAAAACTCTTTTACGACTTGGGATGAACTCAAGCAGCGAACCTGAGGCAGTAGCCTGTCTCAATTGCGATCTGAGGCACGATGAAACCATGCGCGACACTTGGTGATACCCCTGGCCTCCTTAGCATATGGAGCAACGCCAAGGATGAATTGCGACATTGGCCCAGATCTAACATTTGACGTTTCCGCCAACCGACGAACTATAGAAAATATCAACTAGGGCACTTTCGGATCACCGCCCATCCGGTCTTCAATTCTACTCCTCAGCAGCGCGAGTATGATCACCATCGAGGACATTCTGTTTTACCACGGCGCTTACACCCCAGAATAGGTTCATCCTGAAGATGAAGCATAAAATTACTCCGTGAAAAACGTCTCATACTCACTTAGCGCCAATGAGAGTCTCTTCTGCGATGCTTCTGCCGCATACAAAGACTCGATAACACTGCCACTTATTCCAACTTCAGTCTTAACATCACAAACTCAATTCACTTTCACTTCTTACAGCTGGTCTGTTCTCTTGCACTCACACCCTCCACCACTTCAACATCCGTCCTCTTCCGTGCATCACATCTCAAACGCAAACATGAAGTTCACTTCTTTCCTTCTTGGCTTCGCCGCCACTGCTATCGCCAGCCCCATCAGCAAGCGCGCTGTTTTCAGTCAGACAACATACGATGATCTTTCCATCAGCGGTGGCACCGCAGGCAACGCCCAGCAAGAGGCTCTACAGAAACTTGGCGGTCTGCCAACCGACCTATCAACAGTTGAGAAGTCTGACTTGGACTTCCTCAACAGCGTCAACCAGATCGCGAATGATGCTGAGGATGAGGCCTTCAATCCTGCTATCGACGCAGCTTCCGGCGAAGCAGCCGACGCTCTGCAGGTAAGCTATTCTATTTAATGTAAATATAGATGTAATGCTAACAGCTTTTCAGCGCGGAAAGATCAAGAACAAGGTCTTGAAGTTGACTGCTACTATTCTCAAGCTTCAGGCTCAGCAAGCGCAGGGTGAGGATGTGGCTGATTCGCTGGCGGAGGAGAACAAGAAGTTGCAGAACAACATTTCGCAGGACAAGGATGAAGCTGGAAAGGCTTCGACGTTCCTTGCTTTCGATGCGACTACAAGCTAAGAGGCTCGAGCGATGGAGATGAGGGAATTGGTGTCAGTATTATATTAGGCAGGCCTACAAAGTGTATCAAGTAATCCAAACATATTCAGACTAAGAACCGAACTCTAAAGCCTGTTCAAAGTTATTAGAGAGGCGAAGCAAGTATGCGAGGCTCCAAGTGTGCTTGTGGAGAGGACGGTATCATCTGAAACCCCAACCCCCAATGTTCGGCATCTCGGTTGGATGTTCCCGCGAGGCCCCAATTCTACCAACTCCACCCGTAACCCCACGATCATACATCATATCTTTCCTCTATAGAATATTGCCTTCAGTTTCCATAACACAATTAGACTGTTATCAACTCGCCATGCTCGACTCAGATCAATCCTGGCCTTTATGGGGTGATGACTCCCTCGACGGAGCATTTGATCTCGATACCCCCGGCGATAACGCCGTCGTGACCAAGGTCAATCGCCCTTTTTTATTCGGCTATCGTCCTTCAAAACCAAACGGCCGCGGTATCCTCATTCTCGGTGGCGGAGGATATGTACAACTCATGGTCGGTCGCGAAGGCGTCGCCGTCGCAAAATGGCTCAACAGTCTTGGATTCTATGCATTCGTTCTAGTTCATCGCTTCCCGAATAGCGAAACAGGTGCCCAAGCACCGTTGGATGATGGAAGGAGAGCTCTCAAGATCATGGTTGAGAGTGGACTTGCGCCAAAGGGGATCAGCATCTGTGGCCTCTCATCTGGCGGTCATCTCGGCGCTGCTCTTCTGGCAGAATATCCTCATGTCTGGACATCGCCAGATCCCGAAATGCCTCAGACCGAGTTCGCCATATTGGGTTACGGACCTATTTCGACGAATGCGGCTGGTCGTACGATTATTGAGAACAAACCTCCTCTTCCGCCAAAGGAAAAGCAAGAACTGTATGATATCGTACAGCCAGATGTTCAGCTTCGATCTCCTCCGCCGCCTGTTTTCATCGTTTACTCTAACAACGACCCAGTTGTACCCGTCGTCAACGCATATCGCTTAGCAGAGGGCTTTACGAAGGGCGGAGCACCTGTTGAGTTACATGTCTTTGCTGATGCGCCTCACGGATTTGCGCTGGATAGCCCCAAGGAGTTGCCGGTATCAAAGTGGCCCGCTATGTGCGAGGCATGGCTGAAGCAGAACAATTGGATAGAATGAATATTGAATTCCCAGAGCGCAAAGCTATGGCTGGCTTTCTTGGTATCAACACCAAACGACTAGCAAACAAAGATGGCGTTTAAAACAATTTCTTCACCTTCTCACTTCTCTCCTCGTCCTCACCCCATCTGTCCTCCCAGAGATCTGATGCCACATACTGCCATCCCATAGGCGCACCACCCATCCCCCAACGAGTTTTCATTTCGCTGAGAGTAACTGGGCTCACAAGTTCGTAAAGCTCCAGGATCGGATAACCGTACTTGGACTCCTTGAGTCCAGCGTTGAAGTCTTCATTGCCAATACCAAAAGGCTCGGTCGGCACAGAACCTGGCTCGTGGCGGGTGTTTGGTGGAATCACTGCGATGTGTCTATTGATGAGTTGGTTAAATTATTCTGATCTCTGTAAGAGCACTGTTGGTGTGCTGGACATACGTGATTGATGAGCGACCGCCTCCACTGCCAGTTTCGTAGAGCCAGAGGCGCGAGACACCGTCCTTTAGACGATACTTGCGATACTCATGGTTCTTTTCTCTGCTGATGATATTGGCCAAGTGTTCAGGCTTGATGGCAAGTAAGACGTCGGTTTCAACTCGCTGGGCGCGGGTCTTTGATGGTGGCATTGTTCTCAGCGCAGTACGTACTTGCTGAATGAGGGAATGTGGAGAAGCGTAGAAATTGGCAGCGAATTGGAAAAGGTTCATGTCGGCATCTCTTATCTTATCATGTGCAGAATGCTCCAGGCCTCTGAACTTTATCATCGTGAGCAATTGATGGTGTCAAAGCTTCTGCCATCTCTACGAGATGTATCATGCCAACGTACTAAAAAATCACAGTTACATGCAAAAAACATACAACACCGGGGATTCGCTGGTCGTCACCGACCCAACTACTAATCCAGCGCTTCGCAGCTTGACTATGGGAGAGCAGACGGGATCCCGTATTTTCTACGAGCTATGGTCGTATGTATCATGGACAATCACTGCGAGCCATCTTAAAGATAGACGTCAAACACTACTGCTTGGTAGAAGGATCTCATGTTCATATAGCATCGAATGAATGGCTAAGTCCTTACTTCCATAGCTGTTCAATCTTGTCTCTCGTCCGGAAGAAACGATACTTTATGCTTCCGCCTAAGCCTGACATTAAAGTTACTCTGCTTCACGAACCACGCTGGACTCAAGTCAGTATCAAGAAAGTATATCACAAGGTGGGGCTTGCAGATGTATGAAAGAGCTCAGATAGGTGAAGCTTACCGTTGTTCAGATGCCATGTGTTATCAGCTGACGGGAACTCAAGCTAGATCCAACGTCTCAGTAAGGGCACTTCAATCGACATTGAGACTTACCTCATATCGTCTCAAAAGAGCAGGAACCATCTTGTACATCTCCAACAAACTGATGTTCTTCCCAATGCAAGTCCTCGAACCCGCACCAAAGGCAAACATGTAGTTCTCCATTCGCCTCTTTTGTTCAGTCGAAGCTTCAATCCACCTCGATGGTCTCCATCGATCTGCATCATGGCCGAAGATATCCTTATTACGATGTAGAACCCAAGCGTTTACTCCCACAATAGTACCACTGGGGACATGGTGGCCGTCGACTTCAAGACCTCTTGCGGGGACAATACGCTCTAGCATTAGACCAGCAGCGGGATGACATCGAAGAGCTTCTTTGACAACAGCGTTGAGGAAGGGAAGGTCTCGAACTTCATTCCAGCTGACAAGACCATCTTCACGGGCAAACCGACCGGCTTTCTCTTCCTCTGCAAGCTCAGACATTAAAGTCTTCATATCATCTGGGTTCTTCATGAGATAATAGAAGATAGCTCGGAAAGTAATCGCCGTGGTATCAGAGCCTGCAAACATATTTGCTACAGTCAGTGCGAGTACTCGATCGTTGTTCATGAACTCTGGGTCTTTCTGATTGGCTTCGAGGAAGCGCGAGAGAAAGTCTCTTCGGCCATTGTCTTGGTCGAACTTCATGTCGCCGAGCTTCTCCGGATCAACGCGCGCGAGCATTCGATTGCGAGCGAATATCGCGACGGGGGAGGATGAGTTGGTGAAGCCCCATTTTGTAAGCTGTAGTCTCAGCGGGTTCTTGAGAAGTAAGCTATCGAGGATCGGCAGTTGTCCGACCTACGTGGGCGTCAGATTAGTAGACCCAGTTAAGGGTGTTGTTATACATACAGGTGCTGCATAGTTGAGCAACCATTCGAGATTTCCAATAATGTTATCCACGTCTTTTCCATGGTCTACGAAGCCTAGTCTCTTGGAGTACGTTAGCTCCCCGATGACATCGAAGGCATAGTACTGCAGCCATGTTCCAAAGTCAAGGACGTCGTTCTGGTTGGCATATCGCTGGTCAAGTTGTTTAAAGAACTCGGTAGTCGTAGAGTCGACGAAGGGCTCGAACTGAACGAGAGTGCTCATGGCATAGGCATTCGATACAGAACGTCGAAGTTGCGAATGGAACTTCTCATCTTGTGAGGTGAAGAGCGTGATGAGTCTCTTGCCGCTCTTGTTGAGGGTCTGCTGCACCGGGCTACCGCTTGTCAGCCTAGGCAACTCTTCTCATCGCCTTGGCCACTTACTAGAAATCTGACTTGGTATATCCCGAGTTGTGAGCGTAGATCGTCTGTATAGCAGCTGGATCCGCGATCGAGACCGTGTTGGGTCCGAGTCTCACGACGCTGCCGTATTTTTCATGCAGAGCAATCTGTGTCACCTCTGGTCTTCTCCGATATACGTCGAGAAAGCGCCAGAGGTCAGTGAAGGACGCCAAAGCTGGTCCGGGGATCCCGTTCAAGCCATTGCCGTACTTTTTGACGAGGAGCTTTGTCGCGAGGAGTCCGACGAGGGCAGCTGTTAAATACGCCCATGGATGCTGAAGGAAGAGATCCAGAATCATGTTTCACATTTATCAGAAGTCGCAGATCTCATCTGATTCATGGTAATACATGTCAAATCAGTGGTCGATCCACTGCTTTTAACAACCTTCTACCCCGCGTGATACATGGTTAGTGGTTTCGCAAGGTCAACGGCACTTACCAAGGCATCGGAAGTTTCCATGCGGGGTAATTTCCGAATAACATCACCAAAATATCGGTAACATTCCGATTTGAGCCCTGTTCTGTAGTATATCTTTTGACTGAGAGTTCAGGCCACGGAGATGATTCGGGTTGTTTGGTAAGCTCCCCCGTCAATTAAACCCAAGGTCGGTAGGTATGTTACCGTGGATCTCTCCAGACATCTCATCCTCCACTACTTGTATCAACGAGCTTGTCGAATCAGTGAGAGGCCATTGAACTAAAAGAAAAAGAGCTTTTAGGCTACTATTAAATAGAGAGTATAAATAAATTCTTTTGCAATATAAACTACTAAACTACCTTTATTCTTACAATTTGTAAACTCTTTCTCCATATTCCTAAGAATATATTCCTTCTTTCGGTCCATTCTTCAAATAGTATATTATGACAAGTCGGATCTGTTACTCCCAATTCAACGGAAAAAAGGCCTATTCTGCGATAGCAGTCCGATTCAACATTTTGAAGTACAATACCGCGAATTGTAGTTCTCTTTTCGTCCCAACAGAGACATATCCCTTGAATAGGATATTTACTGCTGTAAAAGTTCTCCAGACCATAGTCAGGTATAACGGAGCATGAAATTGAGATGTTCTGTCCGTTTACGATAATATGTGTTGGATGATGGTACAACTCTCGATTTCTGAGGTCAGGCAAGTATTCCTCTGGTATAATGCGCCCTTGGACGACAAGGAAGCCAGCTGCGACAGTACCATATTGTGATTGAGGATATGATAATTTAATATCGTGATACAGTACTTCAAATCCTTCATCGACAACACATGACCTTGTTGATATGTAGTTAAGGTTGCCATCTTGGATGGACGCCCAAGACCAAGACGGAGCAAAGTATCCTGCGGGTCGCATACGGGATCTACCGTCCTCATGCCACCACAGAAGATCAAGCCAGATGTGACTTTTCCAGCAACCTGCAATGTATTCGCCTTTGATGATGGTATTCAGACGTTCTGCAATACCTGCAAGCGCGGGAAGGCGGTCGTAAGGATCGGTTATTGAGCTGCGCATATAGCATAGAACCAGAGTGCTCCACAGTTGATGAGGCGAAACGGAATCAGCCTCAATAGAGGGAGACATTATTTCCTGAAACCTCTGTCGGCTCCAGTACGAAGTTGGTGTTGACAGAAATCCATCTGTTGGATTAATATCTGCCCAGCAGATCCATGTTGTTCTCAGCTCTCCGTAGTCAAGAATTCTTGGAGAGAGAATGAACTCTTGGTATGCCCATGCGCGAAGACTCAGAGGATCGGCGTAAGTTTGAGAAGAAGACTCCTCCACCAATACGACAGATCCTCTTCGGCCGTCCTTGGTCTCATATTGAAGACGAAAGCCAGGAGAGTGCCTGCCTGCTCCGAACTGTGACCGTGGGTGCAGGAATCCTTCCTCAACACTCTTTGCTCTGCTAGCCATGATTGCGACGTACGAGTTTTCGTAAATCTTTGCCATCTGCCCAATTTCTGTAGCTTTATCCTCTGGATCGTCCTGTTTAATGCATAGAGCATCAACCCATAGAAAGCTGAGACCAAGTTCGCCACAAACACGAACTGCATCTTGCAACGTCTGTGGTAAAGTGCTTGTATCGAAGGAAATTAGGCCATTCTTTACTCGAGCCTTGCTGAGAGTGATTCGTTGCGGGCCGCCCCAGCAGTACGATAAGACTGCGTAGGCAGCCGGGGAATTTCTCTCGACAATCTCAATCCTTTTTCCCGAGTCGAATATCTTGATGATCCTTGTTGGCATGAATCCTCCGGATGGACTTGCACATGATATATGATTCTGGAGACACTCATGAGCCCATTTTCTTGCCAGACCAAAAGCGTGTGGTGATGCGGGTAACAAGTTCGGAGGTCTTTGAGAGACTTCATCAGCTGTGCTACTTCCTGTCTAGGTGCATTAGATAATGGCCCACGAAGACAATTGCGCGATGTCCGACCTTTTTCTGCCATATATGTAAAGTATGAATTCGTTTCGTGATGGTTTTCTCCTGATAGTGTAACAACGATGGAGTTGGGCTCAGTGTCTCCCATAGCTGGAGGAACCCGATTGACAATGACATTGTCAGAGACTACTTTTTTACGAGAAGTGAACTTCAGAAAAATGTACTCTGCAAAAGCACATCCTAGATTAGCCATTTGTTTGAGTTCTGAGAGTGTGATCGGCTCTTGGTCTGGAGGCCACAATCTCCAATAATGATCACTTTTTGGGCCATCGATATGAATGAGGGGCTGTGGGTCGTTGCAATCCCGAATGAGAAATCTTTGCTCGCAGTGGAAGCATGAGTGAGCTTTTTCCTGAAGGCTAGTGCACATATTGAGTGGTGATAACTATTAAAGGTGATTGAGACGTAGCATGTAGGTTCGAAGTGAGTGCGAAAGTCTCCACTGTTGTTTGTGAGGAGAAACATCTCAGCCGCTCGGCGCGTATTGAAACAATTCACAGCCCTAGGCCCCTAGCTTAGCGACAGTGCAGCCTAAAGCGGTAAATGTTTGGCTTCAGATGTGTAAAAAATAATGGGCGTGCTTTGTTCTCAGCTTCCAGTAGTATCGTACTGCGTGATAAGTCATTGGGTTTTCACTGTCTTTCTTCGTTTAGTTGTCGAAATAGTGATTGTCGTGAGATTCATGACACGTACAGATAACGGACAAGGCACAGCACTAAAGAATGGTTTCGTGGAGCTCTTCCGATGCACATCCGCGTCAAACATAGCCACGCATTAACCAAGTTTCGTAGTCATTCATTCTATTTGTTACTTTTTGCTTCCAAAAGTGATGATAGCAACAAATACCTTCTTTTCTAGGTTAGGCTGTGCTGCACTAACAATTAGATAAGCGATAAGCTGCAAAGGCGCGCCCTGTGATTCACTGAATCCTCAGCACTAAACCCCGTGGGTTTTAGTGCTCGTCTCTCTCATTCGTTGATTCATCAGTTATTTCCTTCTTCGCCCTCGCATATCTCCATCTCTCATTTTCTTGAATTCTTCCTCACACTTACAAAATGGCATCAGCAGCACGAACTGTGCTGACTTTCCAGCGCAATGCAAAGATCCATTCTTTACAAACACTGATCACGGCAATTCGACCATTTGGCAGCTTAGAAGCTGAGAATCGTGAGCTATTTAAGCAAGGCACCGATGAAGACTATGCCGTCGTTACACAAGAGACAATATTTCACCCACAAGGAGGAGGCCAGCCTTCAGATGTTGGGAAGATGACGGATGAGGCTGGGGCTTCATTCACTGTTGCATCTGCTCGTATGGATGCTGTTCGCGATGGCCAGGTTTTGCATTTCGGAAGATTCGGCTCAGACAAGAAGTTTACAGAAGGGCACAAAGTTACGCAAGAAATCGACGTTGAGAAGCGTCTTCTCTACTCGCGATATCACACCGCCGGCCATGTTCTCGGTTCAGCAGTCAACCATCTCCTCAAAGACACAGTCGAGGGCTTTGAGGAGCTAAAAGCCTCTCACTTCCCCGACTCAGCATCATGCGAATTCCAAGGCCTCATTGACGGAAAGTACAAAGAGCCTATTCAGAAGAAAGTCGATGAATTTTTAGCGGCCAAGATGCCCGTTGAGATTGACTGGTGGGATGCTGAGGAGTTTCGCAAGAATGATCTTGAACACCTTACACCAGACGCAAGCTTCTTAGGACCTGGAGAGACAAAGTTTCGTGTCGTGAGGATTGTTGGAGCGGAGGTTTATCCATGCGGTGGAACGCATGTAGATACTACGGATCTGTGTGGTGAGACGACGGTGAAGAAGATTGCGAGGAGTAAGGGCAAGTCAAGGGTCAGCTATTTGGTGAAATGAGGCTGTAGAGTATAGACATCATAGACGAGAGAATACCTAAAAATAGATCGCGTATTCGGCATACAAAAAGCCGGCACTGTTCGCCAACCTCACATCTTTGTATGAGACACCGAGGGGTGTTTTCTCCTATGATTAGGCTTCTTCTTCTTGAACCCTTGAGCGTGCGTCAACAACCTAATCTCCAGCTCATTCAATTCGATATGAAATGAGAAGTGGCTCGATGCTACAGTGGCTTTCGCCAAGTTATCAAATAATACGGCCCCCCACCATCGATGCAATGATGCCAATGCAAATAAGAAAAGTGCAATCCCACGCAAAAGCTGATTCCTCCAATGTGAGAGCTTTGTCGCAAGTCAAGTCAGATCTCACAGTTATCGAACAAGTATTTTCTCACAAGTGTACCTACCATGCTTGGCAATTCCCCCACTGTCAGATGTATCATCACATGGGGCCTACCATATGCATGTTAACCCCTGCAGCATGGAACCCCTGGCCGGCACCTCAGACACTTCCGATACAACATGCAGGGGACAAGATGGGACGAAACCGCCAATTGCGATGTGGCTTGCTCGTAATGATCCATGTTCTGAGAATGTGATATATCGAATGTCATCTTTTCTTAGCGGTCATCATGCGTCATGATAATGGTCAGCAACTTGTCACGGCAGTTCACAGTCCCGGCAAGAAACTTTTTGCAAGTCAATACGATTGCGCTATCGTATTGAGTCTCAGTGTCCATGGTCACTAAAGCCATTCCTCCATGAAGTAGATACAAACAAAAACTAATGAAAACCGTAAACCTCATAAAATGCAAGAACAGGCCAGCCTATTCCTTCGCCCTCCTTCAATTCACTTAGGCGGCTCCAGCAGCATCAGCCTTCTGGATCAAGAACTCAGGAGCAGCGCCGGAAGCAGCGCTCTGGTAGGCCAAGTGAGGAGCAGCGACGATGAGAGAGCCAGTGCAGACAAGATCACCGGGGTTGCAGAAGACCTTGGTACGGTCCTCGGGGTAGCTGGGGATCTTTCCGCGGTTCTGGAGGTTCTTGGTATATCCGAAGAGAACGACTCCAGCAATCTTCTCACGAATTCCGGCATCGACGTCGGTGACACTGGCGGCGGCGAGAGCAGCACCCTGGCTGTAACCTCCAGCGAGGAGGACAGCATCAGGACACTTCTGGTTAGCGTCGTTGAAGTGGCCCAGCATCTCACGGATGGCAGCGCTAGAAGTTCCACGAGGAAGAGCGTTGTCACCAAGAGTAGCACGGTAAGCACCGCCAACGCCCTGGATCCAGACACCGTTCTTGCCGTACTTGGCCTCGAGCTTTGAAGCAACGCGGGGACCGAGAGTTCCCTTAATAAAAGAGTTAGTTATGATCTGTCACTTGGGGGGGTTGGTGGGGGGTACTAACAAGGTTGCCGGATTCAGTGGAGCCGCGAGCGAAGATGAAGATGACGCCAGGGCACGAACCGCTGTTGCCGTTGGCAAGATCGTTGCGGGTGATGCTGCCGCCTAGCTGGCGAGCCTCGAGGGCAGCGGCATCCTGACCAGCGGGAAGAGCAGAGGCGGTGGCGGCGAGAAGAGTAGAGATGATGGAGAACTTCATTTTGGCGGTTGAGGCGAAGACAGATGAGTTGGATATGAAAGAAAGGCTGTTGAGTGAGTGAGTGAGTGAGTGAGTGAGTGGCTTGATTTCATTCTATCAGCATTGAGGCCATCGCAGGTATTTATCTTGAATGTCCAGCAAAACATCTATCTTCCGTGCTTTCGCAAGTCTAACGCTTTTGGAATGACTTGGAGTACAGACGATGGGTCACTTTTCGGCTACCATCAGCAAAGATCAAAGCAACCTCTACTGTCTCCCGGAAACAAATTAAGAGCATACACACCAACCAAACCCGTTCGTTCACAAACCTATCACCATGCGTCCCACCAATCTCAACTCCCGAGTCATGCAAGAAGCCCATGTCTGCCGCCGCCAAAACCAGTAGTCTGTTCGCAAGCCCTCATCAAAAGAGGAAATGAGTCCCGTTACGCCAAGTCAAGACCAACTCCACTGATCATCGAAACAGAGCATTATGTCAGTATGAAACGACGCCCTATGACCACGTTGTTGGGAACCTAAGCTTACCCACTGGACTGGTGTGCGCCGCTTTGACAGTTGCTTTTTTAGACAGGGACCTGAAACCACCACAGAATTGGTGGCCTCAGGAGGGTGATGGTGGCAGTGCGCATTTATTCCCGGTTTCATACTAAAACTCGCTAACGTGGTCAGCCCATACCGATTCGAGTTTGATTGAGTCTTGGGAATGGAAAATGACCTCGGTTCGGCAAGTTCCATACGCGCTATTTGGACAAGTGCAAGGTTGTATTGGCTGGTTAAGGGCCAGATTGCGGGTAGTTCAGCGCTAGAGCATTGAAAACATGACGGGAATTTGAGTTTTCGATAGATTGCGGTTGTCGACAAGGTCATGGTGACTTTGGCTTCTAGTTTCAGTCTAACAGGTTTTAGCGTTCTCGTATTGTAGTTGAAACTGGCTTGTTTGATCCCTTGGGCTTGGACAGGTGAGGCTTCATGACTCGGTATGAACTGATGATCGTCTTGTGCTCGGACACTAGAATGTGTCAAGAACGCTCGAGCTGGTTGTCGTTCCGATAGCGGAATATGTCTAAAAGTATGCCTAATTTTGTTTTTGGGAGAACGGCGCCGGTGAGATGTTGGCGCAGTTGGGACACCCTCTTGGATCGACATGAAGTGTCTAGTCTACGGACTTCAGCGTCTTTAGGTTGATGATCATTCCGGTTTCCGAACATCGCCAAGATTCCATGATCGCGAGAAAGGCCGTATTGGCTCTAGTCTGACTTGTTTCAACACCTTGAGTTCGAGGCTGTGACCAGAACCGAGGCTCATCGACGCTGTTGTTATTTGAGGGGAAGTAATATGGAATAAAAGAACCAGCTTCAAGTTGATAACATCTCATTCCGAGCCGAGGTTCATGAATAGATTAATCCAACACCATCTTCATTCTCGAACTCACCACCAGTTCAACTTTGCCGAGGCCTATCCTCAGATAAATGAAGACGACTCTGTTCCATCACCATCTTGATCAACGCCAGGATCCATCGTTATACTGGGTCACAACCTTCGGGATCCTTAGCTCCGTAGTCACTAAAGTTTAGTCTCAGCTCCCACCTGACTGGTACGGAGGTCTATCACGTTTAAGGTAAGGTCATCCCAGCCTTCAGGTTCCAAGTACCTTGCGAAGGATCACAATAGTGTGAACCCCGCAAACTGAATCCAAGTTGAACCAATTGGGCCGGTCTCACTTAGCTCAGCCATCATATCTCAATTCGCGACAATTGCCATTCGAAGGCTAGTGAATTACATGCTTAATTCATTGTCTAATTCTAAATTCTGCAGGTCTATGGACAATTCCCTGATATAGAATATTTTCTGTCCAACGATACAGCTGAACAGGTTTCGAATGCGGCCCCAGAACGTAAGCCTCAGAAAGATGTCGCAATTATGCAGCACCTCCTCGAATTCCCCGATCCGGATCCGGGAATCTCAAAACCTGTGAGCTTCGAGGCACTTTCGTCGAGAATTCTATGTTGCTAGCTTCACAAGCCGAGGTAATCTTTCTTCTCCATACATACCCATCAACTTGGTGTGATCCCCCAAACCGGTCAATAACTACCTTCCTCAGGAGAGGAAATGCCCGAGCCGAGATGTTGATCGAATCCACAACCTCATCATGTACCAGCGAACATGCGGTGCCCATAAGACCAAACTCCTTAATGGATGCTGGAAGCATTCGGCAGATCCTTCGTGTATACAGAACACCCTGCTGCCATCGGCGACGCAGCATGCGGGTGTTGATGTACAATGTCTCAAGGACCCTCATCTCTGAGAGATTCTGGATCACTACTGGATAATCGATGCCATGAGCATAAAAGTCGAGTGTGATGTGTTTAAGCGTATCGCTTCTCAACATCAAGATATCCTCAATTTTGTACGGGACAGCTTCTCGTAGAGTTTGCCAATACTCTGGTGCGCCGATCCGGAACGTTTGTAGTTTTGGGAAGCCACGCATGATTGCCTCCAGCCGACTAATGTGAACTATGGACGATCTCAATATAAGTTCGTTGACATTGTTGTGACAAAAGGCCATCTCTGAGTCTTTCATCGCCTCCCTTAGATCCAATCCGGCCAGTTCGAGACTTTCCAGTTGAGGCGCTGCGTCCAGTAGACCAGCCAGACTGTCGAGGTTGCCAGCTGGGAAACACTTTGCGACGGTAATAATAAGCTGTTTCAAATTCGGAAGATGTCCAGCCGGGATCGACCAGAACTTCCGGTCGGTATGAACACAAATCTCAAGCCTCTTGATCTTTGGTATCAAAGAAATAACAACAGAAAAGAGGCAATCAATGGCAGCCTCGGCATTTCCCGCGGTTTCTCCGAAAAAGAAAAGGCTACTTGCTTCTGAAGTATAAAACCGAAACAAGGGATTTCTCTGAGCATCGTCGGGTAGATGAGTTCGATACCTTTTGTAGCAGTTTGCCAAAAGGTTAAAATAGGGATGATCTTGGCGAATGAAACTTCGGATCATCGACGAATCCGCACAGAGCTCCCTGACATGCTGACCAATAGTTGGTGTTCGGCCAATGGTGTCAATGAACCCAAAGAAATCGTGCCCTATCGGTCGATGATACAAGTGCGGCTGGGAAATACGCCTTAGTTCCTTGCATGTCAGAGATAAGGCCAATAGACACTCTCTATCCTGAATCAGCTTCAGCTCCTTATCACAAAAGAAGTATCGAGTAGAGGTTCTCTGGCTGCAGCAGGGACAAAACTGCTGGCATACTAAATTGATGATCTCGTCAGGTAAAGAGAAAAGAGGGGTGAAAGAGGGCATCACCATGGTTATTTGATGATACGAAGAGGAGAGAAATGGCATGCAAGGATGGATACCAATTTGACTGTTTTATAATAAACGGCAAACAATGAAGGTTATGGCAACTAAAGTTAAAATAGGTAAGCTTTTAGTGTTGATTAGATATTTCCACGTAAATACTATTTGCCTGAAGTTCAAGTTAATTTGGCTTCAAATGCTATCCTGACGAGTAAATTCTACCTGAAACTCCTTCAATGTTATGTCTGGTCTTTGACTTTCGATCCAAGGTAAAATAACAAACATGATAAGACACCCCTTTGATCACCTCTATAACCTGATAGCTAATAATCTGGTCTATATTATGCATTATTCTTATATAGCTATATAAATGTCGGTCGTATTGCTCTGGGAATATGCATAGTCTTCGAGGGCTTTGCTTCTAAAATCCCCCGAACGCAGGGTAAGTCAACTCTAAAAAACATTACGTCACTGGATCGCCGCACCCAAACTCAGCCAATCACGAATGAGTGAAGCTATAAGGCCCATCAGTCAGCAGATTCTATTTCCAGATCCGGGTCATCTAAAACTCCGGCCGTCCGAGCCTCCTGTTACTGTACCAAAATCTCACTGCATAACCAGCCTCGCTCTCCTAACTAAGAGCGGGAATTTGGGGGCCATCAATTTAAACCAGGGGCAGTGACAAAATCCTCCTCACCTCTCTCCCATCGATACTAAAACACTGCCTTTTTATTTTTGTCTTATGGAATGTAGTGAAACTCCGAATGACCCCATCACATTAACCGAAGCACTCTTACTGGCCTTCTCCCCCGACGTTGATCCTTCAACGCAGCCACGACGGTTTGGGGTAAGATATTCTCTGCAAGAAGTAAAAAAAGAAATCGGATGACGAAATACCAATGATACCTTATTGAAACCTGGAAGAAGGACACTTTTTCAGATTACAAATGCATTCTATCTCTCTAAGCCTACTTTGAATAACTGACCCTCCGGAGGATTCCCATGGTCTCCATTAGGCTGGTCCCAAAAGTTCGTAACCGAGCTGTCGCGTGTTTTTGTTTGACAAGAGATCCGCGCGTTTGATTGGTAGGGCTGACTGATCTGTCTGCCTTGGAAAACGCCCAAATTTCTCCGCATCAGCCCCCTTCGTTGTTGAGCCGAGCCATTCACCATGGGCTGCTTTAGTCGCTTTTCGGGATGGAAGCTCACAGCCGTGTACCTCACCATTCTCGTGAGTACGCTCACGACGCTCCTCTTCGTCACGCTTTTCGTGTCGCTGTTTGGGCTGAAGCGTGACGATGAAGATGATGCGGTTACCAGTGGGAGGGATGCGGGTGATGCACTGGGCCAGAGTGTTTTGTACAAGGGGAATTGCGATACAACTGCCAAAGCGAACTTGTGGATTCATTTGCTCATCAATATTGTGAGTACTGGCATTCTGGCGTCGTCCAACTTCTTCATGCAAGGACTCGTAGCGCCGACGAGAGCTGAAGTCGACGCTGCGCATCGTTCGGGTCATTGGCTAGAGATTGGCGTTCAATCGCTCAAGAATTTTCGGTTTCTTGGCTGGCGAAAAATCCTTTTCTGGACTCTATTTTCCATGAGCTCTGTCCCGCTTCATCTCGTCTTCAACGGTTGCGTGCTCGAGAGTAAAGGCACCAATGGCTTCACAGTCATGATCGGCTCTCCGGAACTCACCCAAGGAGGCTG
The DNA here is from genome assembly GCA_013186755.1 of Fusarium begoniae. Taxonomy (NCBI): domain Eukaryota; kingdom Fungi; phylum Ascomycota; class Sordariomycetes; order Hypocreales; family Nectriaceae; genus Fusarium; species Fusarium begoniae. The sequence goes on from JAAOAG010000258.1 coordinate 158,904, forward strand.
GAAGGGACTTCCCTCCATCACATCAGCCTACTACGATAGACTGAACTACAGCGATCAATCACAGGGCAACGGTAACCCTGAGTCTCTGGAGAAGCTAAAGCCCATCAATGACTCTTTCGTGGTCAACCAGACGAGTGGAAATTGGGTTGAAATGGCGCTGCCTGATTGTATCCATCGATACAACAACCCCGAACAAGCCTTGACACATTGGCGACATTTGATGATGATAATTTATGACTTTGACGACATATACCGAAACGAAACAGTTGGTTGGAAACGAGTTGATGTACTGATGAACACAACAAACACGACCGATCTCAACGTCAGGAACCCTCTCTGGTCAGTGGACGCATTTACACGCACCGGAAGGTCATCTCAGGCGAGCGGTAATACAAATCAGTACATGTCAAACCCTGAGCCCAGCTATCTGGTGTCTACGCCACCAGATGAATATGGCAACACTTCGCCAATGCAGCGCTCGTACATGAACGTGTACGGAACGTGGGATATGCAAGGCACGCGCAATATCTTTGACCCACAATCTGGCGCCATCATCACAGACCCAAGGGTTTTCAAGACCAAGTATCGTGTTATGCAGGTTGATCGGTGTTACTCGGAGGAGTACGAGGCGCCGTGTAGATTGAGCATAGCGAACAGTCTCTTGCTTATTGTCTGCATCATGTGTCTCTTCAAGACCGTTCTGTGCCTTTTGGTTCTGAAGCTTCGTGTTTGGGGGAATGAGAATCCGCTTATGACGCCGGGAGATGCGATTGCGTCGTTTATTTCGAGACCGGATGAGGAGACGAGGGGGATGTGTACGTTGACCATGGAGGATCTGAGAAAGACGGCAAAACCTACACAGACCAGGTTGGGGGAGACGGATCAGAATTATAAATGGCTGCAGGGTCCGAGGCAGTGGCAGAACAACTCACCTCGCAAGTTTGGAAAGGCTGTTCCTAGAAATATCTGGGTGCTGTCATCCCTGCTCATCGGATGTTCTCTCATCGTCGCTTCAGTCATGCTGAGCATCGCCATCCGGGGTCAATCTCTGTAAGTCAACCTCCCTCTATCAGTACGCATGCAAGACCTAACCCCATAACAGGAGCAATTCCAAATTCATGCACGCGCCGCAGAACGAAGACGTGAGGGACAACACTCTAGATAATCTTCCTCTCATCTCACTCACCATGGTTGCCAACACGCCGCAGCTCATCCTTTCCATCTGCTACCTCGCATACAACGGCCTCTTCACACGCATGCTAGCTGAGTTTGAGTGGTCAAAGTACAGTGTTGCGTTTCGTTCGCTGCGCGTCACGGACCCGCGGGGCTCGCAGAACGCGACGTATCGTCTTCAGCTTCCTTATCGGTTCTCGATCCCTTTAATCATTATTAGTATTGGGCTCCACTGGATCTACTCCAATTGCATTTACGTGAGCAATTACGAAGGTAAGCATCCGTTCCTAAAACAGTTAGCTATCCAGATTAAAGTGCTGACACACCATAGCATACGCCCCAGGATATCCGTATAGCAGAACCGTCACAGTTGGTCTCCAGTTCTCATCCAAGGCTATCTTGGTCGGTCTCCTGATATCGATCGGTGTCGCCATCACGCCACTCTTCCTCGCCTTTGTCAAACTACCAGGCGTGATGGTTATCGCAGGCGCAAACTCGGCAGTTATATCAGCAGCCTGCCACTACCCCTCTACAAAACTCAAATCCCTTAGCCGCGCGACGTCAAAGATGAGCATGAGGAGTAACGAGTACGACAGTATGAGCGCTCGACTGATAGGCGACGAAGAAGTAGAAGAACTCAAGGACGTGTCGAGGCGAAAGATCAAATGGGGAAGGATGTCGATGGGCAAGAGTGATGAGAGCTCAGTCGGACATCTCGGCTTCGGTACGGAGGAGCTTGATATCGAGAAGCCAGTAGAAGGAGAGTATTACAGTGGCGTGAAAGACGTCTATGACGAAGGATTGAGGAGAATGCGGGTGTTGTAATGATAACAGAAGTTCTGGGTGGAATCCGTCTAATCGATTGTACTACTACGTTACGCGCTGGATAAAATCGGTGGCGAATGGCCTATTAGATAGATTCTTGTACATAAAATTTTCATTTCCAGGATCCTCACTGGCTGGTTTGCCTCCATGTCCTCAGAAATTGGTGGCTGCATTCCTTATGACAGATTTGGAAGTATTGAAGGTTATAACACGATGAATTGAGCAATGACCTTCCCCACGAACGTTAACCTAAGGCTATTCTTATCGTGGGCATGGGGTCGTGATGGATAAGGGAACCGGCAAACCGGCATCGGCGTCTAATAAGTCGCCCGCATCCAAAACAGAAGTTCCTCAGCTTCGATGGCGCACTAGAACAAGTTGGTGTTGTATTGAGCGGCCGATCTAGCAACGGGACGCCGATAGCCGTATTTCCATATCTGTGCCACCTCTTCAGCGCGAGTGGCTTATCTCTCGCCTCTTTATACGAGCCGTTGGACGTTAGCGGTTCTGTTCCCGTGCAAGACCCGCGTCAACACAGGAGTGAGTAAAAATCTCACGCTTTGTCCATAATGTGACAGCATACCATTTGCGAAATTACAAGCTTAAGCATATGAAACCCCCCAGGATTGCTAATATCAACGATTAATACAATGGCATCGGCACTTAACGTGTCTCCCGGCTAACTCGGCGATAGATGGCTTGATAGACCAGGGTCTGAAAATGGGACTGACTGCCCAATCCAGCGCGGCCTCGGCTGATCTAGCCAGTCTGGGCAGGTCACCTCGCACGAATGCCGATTTACCAGGACCTTTTGTTGCTAACTCGCACCCAAAGACGCGTGATCTTGCGGGGAAGGGGGCAAAGGTGCTGTTAATAGGGGACATGTCACTGGCTTGCGATTCTTGGTTGATATCGCATGGGGCGAGTCGCAGTGTCGCATGTCTTGCAGTCGAGTCGAGTTGATATCAGATACGAAATGAGTCCGGGCTGTACCAACCGAAACCGCAAATAACTTCGGGAACAAGAGAGGAACTTTTGGCAGATTGGGTCCTTTTGAAAAGTTCCTTCCTGTGCCATTGTGTTGGGTTTTGCCGTCCTATCCAGTACGATAGCGTGCCGAAAACCCGGAATGCCTTTGATGGTCTAGCACGACTTTTATTGTAGTATTGGCGATGATCATCGTGGTGTTTTAGATGTTCGAGTACATAACATGTTGCGTCGCCCTGCACAGGCTTGGGTTTCATCGACATCCTTTCTTCTCCATGTTTATGTTTTAATTTCTTTGTTAAAGCTACAATGAGTATCTCTGAGAAGGAGACCAAGCCGGAGAGCCCTTCTCCCAAGGCGGATATCTATCCTGCCGATGAGAAGAGGGGCCTTCCTCAGGATGACAAGCATCTTCATGACATTGAGATCATGTCGTCTGATAAGGTGAACCAGCCTCTTGAGACTGCTGAGGATATCGTCACACATGTCATTCAGGTCGATGATGACCCTACCATGAACCCATGGACGATTCGCATGTTTGCCGTTGGTTAGTAAACTACCTACTATTGAGATGTAATGTGCTGATGGATGATAGGTATGGGACTGTCGGCCTTTGGTGCTGTCCTCCAAGAAATCATGTACTTCAAGCCCCAAGTCGTCTACGTCTCCGTTATGTTCTTGACCGTCCTCGCTGAAACGCTCGGTACCGGTCTCGCGCACATCATCCCACGCTGGGGTCGCATCGGTCGTCTTCTCAACCCGGGCCCCTGGAACAGAAAGGAACATACTGCCGCTGTTCTCATGGCCTCAGCTGCTTCAGTCTCAGCCCTGTCCACAGAGGCTTTGACTGTCCAGAAGCTCTGGTATGGTGGATACCCCTCCGTGGCAGCCGGTATCTTCATCACCCTGTCGTCTCAGCTCATCGGATATGGTGTCGCTGGTATGATGAGGAGTGTTCTGCTTTACCCCACCAAGATGCTGTATCCCGCCAACCTTCCCATCACGACTGTCATGGAGACTCTGCATAAGCCCAAGTCAGAGACAAGAAAGAGATTCCAAGTCTTCTGGATTGTCTTTGTTGCCATCTTCTGCTGGGAATGGTTCCCCGAGGTAAGTGCACCAACTCAAGCTCACCAAGTCATGCTGACAATGGTAGTACATCTTCCCTCTCCTCTCCGCTGTCTCCGTCTTCTGCCTTGCCGACCGCCACAACCCAGTCTTCACAAACCTCTTCGGTGGCTCCCAAGGTAACGAAGGAATGGGCTTCTTGAGCATATGCTTCGATTGGAACTACATCGCTGGCTTCGGTTCACCTCTCTGGATGCCCCTTCAGACACTCTTCAACAGTTATCTCGGTTACATCGGTGGTATCGCTCTGTCCATGGGTCTCTACTACGGAAACTACTGGCGCGCAAAGGACTTCCCCTTCATGGCCCAGCTCCTCTACGACGGATCTTCCAACACTACCACCCACATTCCCTACAATGAGACTTCCATCATGAACCCTGATTTCACCGTCAACAATGATCTCGTCGACCAGCAGGGTCTGCCTTACTTGACTGCCACCTATATCAACTATCTCATCACTTCCAACGCTGGTCTCACTGCGACGATCGTGCACATGCTTCTCTGGAACTATGCCGAAGTCAGCCTGGGATGGAGCTGGATTACATTGGCCAAAATCAAGCAGCTTCTTCGCCCTGAGACATACAAGTTCTGGCAGCATGCCGGTACCCGCACCGAGGAGGAGAAGCAAAAGCTCCGCGACGACCCTACCATCGATCCTCATTACAAGCTCATGCTCGACTACGAAGAGGTTCCCAACAGTTGGTACTTTGTCATCCTTCTCGCCAGTATCATCATTGGATTGGCATGCTTGTATGCCATGAAGTCGACTCTCCCCTGGTGGGGTTTTATCCTGGCCATCCTCTTCCTCATAGTGATAATGGTTTTCTTCGGCGCTCAATATGCCATCACTGGTTTCGGTTTCAACCTTCAGCCCATCTTTCAAATGTTGGCTGGCTACATGTTCCCTGGTCGCCCTCTTGGTAAGTGTATTCCAACTACCTGCATTGTCAGCAATACTGACCCTCTTAGCCAACATGTACTTCACTTCTTACACTTATAACGCCTTCACTCAGGGCACCCTCCTCCTTCGTGACCTGAAGCTCGCCCAGCAGAACAAGCTCTCTCCCAAGGCCACTTTCACTACTCAGGTCATTGGCTGCATTCTTGGTGCCCTTCTCAACTATGTTATGATGATCAGGTAACACTCTATATGGGCAATGAGTTGAACTTGGAGCTAATTATGTGTAGCATTGTTGACAATCAGGCTACCATCCTCATGTCAGCCGAAGGTACCAACGTCTGGAGTGGTGCACAGGTACAGCAGTTCAACACCCTTGCCATCGCCTGGTCCATCGCCCCCAAGATGTTCTCCATCGGCGCTCGCTACGAATGGGTCACCATCGCCTACCTCATCGGCTTCGCTGCTCCCCTCCCCTTCTATTTCGCTCACAAGTTCTTCCCCCACATCCGGATCTTCTCTTACCTCAACATCCCCATCATCCTCTGGTACCTCGGTTACCTCTTCGTCGGACTCAACGCTTCCATCACCAGCTACTTCATCCTCGGTGCCTTCGGTCAGTTCTACCTCCGACGATACCGCCCTGGCTGGTTCGTGAAGTGGAACTATCTCATTTCTGCCGCTCTGGACGGTGGCACTCAGGTCATGGTCTTCATTGCCACTTTTGCTGTCTTTGGTGGCTCTGGAAAGTCGGTTCCCTTCCCAGCATGGGCAGGGAACAAGGTTGACAACTTCGACTACTGCGCCTTCAACGCGAATAGCTAAGCAAGGCTCGAGATTTAGTAGACAGGGGCTGTAGAGCCGTCGATATATAGAATAGTCAACAAAAAGTTTAGTACCACAATCAGTCTTTCGACGTAGCATATCCAATGCCGTAGTTCTTGCCTATTTGGCCAATAGTGCCAACTTCATTTCCAAGTTGAACTCCAGGACAGTAAACTCTAGCTATTGGCTCCGAGACAGGAGAAAACATTATCTTGCTTGATAAAACATGGGGTCTAGGTATTCCAATAACAGTCGCAGAAGTATCAACAATAACAGGAGAGAACATTTCGCTCAAGAGAGCAACGCCATTACCAGAACTTGCTAGACTGATTGGGCTTAACGTTACTGCCACATTGCACTGACGATCGTCTGATCCTTATGTGTAGCAGGGCGTACAGGTTTCTAGTTTTCACATGCCACAACCGACTTGGCAATACATTAGTTGCTCATCTACCTTTCTGTCAATGCTGCTGTTGAGAAAACGGTCCTCTAACCTTACCGAAAGCTGTGAAGTCCAAAACAATACACACACACGGGGGTGGTAAGACTGGAAAGATAATACGTTATTTTCTTTCCTATAATGATACCTATAGCTGATGTAGTCCTCAACTAGACATAGGTGACAAAATTGTCTCATACTAACAAGCTAGAGCCACCTCTAAGACTTATCGGCAACTAACCAACCAACCCTGCCCGGCTCAGCAGTGTCCTCACTGCGACGTCTGTCTTCGACTAGCCATCCGACTCTGCCCGGTTCAGCAGTGTCCTCACTGCGACGTCTGTCTTCGACTAGCCATCCGACTCTGCCCGGTTCAGCAGTGTCCTCACTGCGACGCCTGTCTTCGACTAGCCATCCGACTCTGCCCGGTTCAGCAGTGTCCTCAGCGCGAGTCTTGACGTATTAGCAATTGTGATGAACATGTCTTGATCGACAGTGGATAACTACCTCGATAGTCTCCGGGGAACGATTTCCCAGCGGAGAACCCAAGACTTGGGCTGCGAAAGCAATAAGAGTAAGGCTGTTTGTGATTTTCATCTTGGAGATATTGGCGAATGGTTTGTGGGTTTTCTGATAAGAAGCTAAGGTAATGAAATTGTTGTGGTAAGCCTGAGTTCTGATACTTGAAGTGCTGGATGCTGTAGGCTACTTATACTTCTCACCAGCTGATCCAGTTTGATACTCACTGGAGGTACAAGCAGCATATTCAAAGATCCTACTATCATACCAACACGATAACTCGCTAACCCATACATCATGCCTTTGCCGGGCGGCCGACCTGCAGTTCCATTATGGTAAGTTGATTGAGATACGATATCTCCCTAGCAGAAGTTCCCAAAACATACAACCACTACGGAACAGGCGGATAGTTAGAGCAACAAAAGGACCTCCTAAGCGAGGGTATCTTATGGCAGTCAAATGCCATTTATGAAGAAGGGTAAGCGAAGTGCTTGATAGAGACTGAAACGCAACTCAAGATTCCAACTGACCTTCCTAAAACGGACTAATCATCGATGTAGGTCACGTAAAAGGTTGAACCGTCCTATAGAGTGTTTGATTTACGAAACCCAGTAAGACGAAAATGTGTGGTTTTACGGAGATATTTCCATAGAAGATTTTGCACAGACGGTCTTCTCGTTTACCAAGGGATTAATTGATCTGGAATATGCTATAGTTCTTAAAATGTCTATCCCGTGAAAATCGGCATGATGTATGCTTTTTTTGCGGCGCGCCCAGCCCTGACAGAGTTTCGGCTATTCGGCGTATTTTGTCGACCAACCAAGTAAGGTGCAATGTGAATATCCTCAACCAACATGCATATGACGGCTACACGGCTCATTGTGTCAACCAACATACATTCCTGACGGCTGTTCGGCTCGTACGTGAGCCCAATCGTCCTTAGGGTATTTAATAAATTTCGTATGGCGAAGCTGATCCTCCTTCAATAAACCGGACACTGACCCCGTTCCCAAGATCTTTCTCAAGCTCAACTCCAAGTTGTCATCATGAGTCAGTCCAAGGTTGATGACTCTGACCTAGTCGACGATGCTCTTAGTAGCGAGGAAGAACTATTCTTACCCAAATATGGCAATGCAATTCAGAACAAAAAGAAACACAGAACCCTCCATTGCCTTCTCTATTTATGCATTCTTTTCATCATTGCCTTAGTGTGCTTGAGCACATATTTGGCCCTATCTCTGAAGCAGTCGAATTGTAGTAATGCCACGTTTGAGGATCAAGTTTACTGTAAGTATATCCAATTCAGGGACATCTTTCTTGAGGTGAGCTTCGGGAAAGAATTCTTAATAAACTTCTCGCAGCCCCCGTTGAGAACCTTGTGAAATACAAGAACCTAGTGTTTACCACCGGCTTCGGATCTGAGAGAACACCTTACCAGGGACCGCCTACCCCCGAGAGAGATGCTTTGTGGGATGATTTGTATCTGAAATGTGAGCTGAGCTTCGACTTCCCATTATACCGATGTCAACTCACATGTTTCTCTCTGAAGTTGGCGTCAGCCGAATTCCCCGCGACTCGGCTGCCAAGTTGATGAATAAGACAATTCCAATACCCGGCGATCCAGGACAGTATGTCATTGAATTAAACGTTTTCCATCAGCTACATTGTTTGGTAAGGTGACACAAAGACATCGATAAGTTCGATGATACCCCCAGCACGACGGAACTCTGACACAGCCTAGAACATGATCCGCAAAAGGCTATATATCGAAGACGGCAAATACGATCCCAACCATAAACTAACTGGGATCGAACATCTGGAGCATTGTTATGATGCTTTACGACAGAGTCTTATGTGTTCTGCTGATATCACCCCACTTCCATGGGTCTGGAGTGACAAGGCACAAGAAGCAAAGGAGGTTGCTCGAGTCACGCATACCTGCCGTGACTTCGACGTTTTAAGAGATTGGGCTAGAGAACATGCCGTGCATCATTTCGACAAGAAGACGCATGCACATGATGACCTTGATGATCATTAGTAAATGGATATGCAAGCCCGTTTCATCTGTTGTCACAGAATGTCGCAGATGCTTTGTCAGAAACACCATGTATACCATAATCATAACGCCTGCCAGATCGTGAAGCTTGCCAGACGTATATATAATACTACTGGCATTGTGAATAGTACAACAGATGGATCTTATTAACTGCAACCAGTTATAAAATTATATAGCACTGACTCGAGATTTGACGAGAAATGTAATATAACAGCAATATCGGTCTGCATTATCTGGCTATAAAGCTATTAACATAACCTCTGCCGCCTTTCTCAGACCATAAGCAATTGCCAAAATTTTGCAATCCTTCGTCCCATCGGCCTCCATGTACTGCTTTGCAAACCACAAGCTGCCAGATATTGCCCTCATGCCATAGCCTGTCTGTCCCACAAATCCGAGATCTCGTCATCGCGCATCCGCTAATAAGTCTTAAGAACCAGGATTAGCTGCTCCTCTGGTCCGTCTACGGTCGGGGACTTCAGAGCGTGTTACAGATCCACTTCCAGCTCCTCCAATCCTTTGTCTCTTGCTGCCCGGGGAGGATTGACTCGAAACCGAAGTTGACTCTCGTGACGAAGATTCCCGCAGCTTGGCAACGCTCTGGGCCATGAGTGTCTGGTTGTCGATCTCCTGGTCTCGGCAAGCAAAAAGTCGGTCTGTATGCTGCTTGATTAGGGCAGCTGTTTTCTGGTGAGCCTTTGGTAGGCTCAAAGCCGCGGTCTCAATGGCCCGGATTGATCGTCGGGCTGTATCAGTCTCCACGTCGAGGGTTCCTTGGCTAGTGTCGTCGGGCACCTCTACCTCTGGGAGGATGGGGGCCTCAAGTAATCCTGAGTCCAGGTTGAAGTCCTCTGACTTTGCCCATCGGTTAAGGATGTTACGGCGAGTCTTCGAGATAAGCGGAAAGATCTCTTTTGTGACTTCCTCCTCGATTGTCGACCCAAACATTTCCTTCGTGCTTTCTGGGTCCATCAGCTGATCCAGCCAATGCGCATTTCGTCGTTCCCATTCTTCCGCTGTGATCACCTTTGTAATCGGTGCTGTCGGCAGAGTCGGTCGGAATGGGTAAGGCTGCATGAATCCAGTCGGCATCTGCTGAACGTTTACGGCGTTTGCTGGAAATGGCTCCGGGATGGCTTCAGGGAGCTTCTTGCGTTCTTTGGTTGGTGCCTTGGTCGATTTTGGAACCGGCAGACCAAGAGGCACTGGCACCTTCTCGACTCTTCTTCCAAGCATCAGGAGCTGGCCGTGGGATCCCTTGTCCCAAGAGATCGTTTCTCCCAGCTCAATCGCCGACCGCAAGTAATTAAAGACATGAAAGTCACCGATGATGGTGATACCCCGTCCAGTCGGTTCCCCGTATGTATCGGGCCTCAAGTCGACCGCCGCGATCAGGCAGAGGATCAAGTCGGGCGCCATCGTCAGGACATAGTGAGGATACCGCGCACTTGCGGCGCGTAGAAGATCTGCTTCAGTGTTGATACGCTTTTGCGCCGCCCAGCGGGAGAATACGTCGGCCTGGAAGAAGTTGGTGCTGCTGATATACTTTACAGCCATATTGAAGATGGCTGGGTATTTGTCCGAATCGAGGCTGACGGTTTTCATTGCATACCGGATCATGATCTGGAAGGTCTTGATTGACACTTCATTCTTTGGTTTGCCTTCCTCAACGTCTGCTCTCTCCTTGATCGACTGCTTCGTCATCATGTTGTGGTCTGGCTCTAGACCTTTGCTGACAATACTGTCGGTATCCCCGACGTGGATATGAGCGGGCACCTCCCCGTCCTTCAAGATCCCGTGTTCGTCTTCACCAAATTCCTCCTCGAGCTCATCTGTTGGAAGGTCGACGTTCTTGGAACCTGTGACTTTGAGTTCCTTGTCGGGTTTGTTTCTTGGGGGTCGAGGCAGATGCCTCTCGTCGTCGGTCTTCTGCTCTTCATCATTGGAGCTCTCTGAGTCGTCAGGCTTATAGCTGAGCTCACCGTACAATCCGTCGCTATCGCTTAACTCATTGTCTGAGCTGATTTCGATTGGTTTGGACTGACGTTTCTTGTTGGTATTAGTCTTTTTCACTTGCTTGGGATTGCCACCTCGTTTCGTAGGTGGCTTCTTTCGCTTCTCGCTGTCTGCCATTTCCTTTGATACTCGAGTGTTTGTCGGCATTGAGGAGATTGAGAGAAGCAGGTATATGGATCGTATTACACTCAAAGTAATCTATCAGTTCGATCTGCTGTGTGAGATCCTCTTGTTCGCCTAGTTGATTAGTAAAGACAGATTCTTATTGAGAGGAGTATTAGCTGGCAATACCTTGTGCAGAGTTCTTTGTCGACGAAGCTGGACTGTTGTTGTTTGTATCGTTTGGCGCCTAATGTGTGGGCGCTGGGGTCCTGTTGCTTGGCTCCAAGGTCCGATCTTGCTGCTGGGATCCAGTCGTCGCGCCGATGCCGCACAGCTTTAAAAAGTTCATCAACCGAGCAACCTTGATCTGTAGATTATATGAATGAAGTCTTATTATGTTATAATAAGATGCGCGTTGTGGGTGACCGATCCAAGTCACGGACTGATGTGTTGGAAATGTTGCGGGAGGCGAGTTCTTGGTGTCGAGAGGAAGTGGGTCACTGAACAAGATATTGGAGCAACCAAAACAACATGTCCTGGATTGCCATTCGTCCTTACGTCACTCAGTCTCACCTGTGGGATTCAAGTTGACTATGCCGCAGTGCAGACCAGTGCAAGAGACATCGACGGACTGGACAACATTTAGATTGATATCTGCCAAGCATCTGCTCAATATGTTTGCAGAAAGACAAACACTCATCCGGGTGTCGTACAATCTCTGAAGCGTGCATTTAGTAAACAGGGGGCATTCGAATTAATGATGCCGCTAAAGTTAGTTGTCTCATCGAGATACTAATGGACTAAATACAGACAGACAATTCTCAAGAGACTCTTGACCACGACTTTCACGGGTTCATTGAGTTACGCGCTCGGGCGAGGTCGTGTCGGGTGGCTTGGGTCATGACCCAAGTCTGATCCATTCCCCTGAGGATGGCACGGATCGCATTACGAAAGAATTCCGTAACTTTCTTCCAGCTTGCTCTCGTGACGATCGACCGTGACTCGACAGACGCTATAAGAATTGCCTCCAGACCATTACCTTGCGAAACATACATCCACAGCGGATTCTTTTATATCAATTCGTGTAGTGAGACAGACAAATTTCCCCGGCATGGCTTCAGATACCAACCGATTTCCGCAGCCCACGACTTCACGAAAGCGCAGACATGCTGCGTCCAATGCTTCCAACGCTATATCGGCCTTGATCGCCGATCCATTCAATGATAGGCGCCAGATCCTTCCCCGGGCAGTCACGCCTCCAAGCAAGAGACGTATAGCACAGGATAAATCGCCATATACTCATAACTCCTCCTTTGCCGACTCCTATGCAGATGACTCTTCACCCGCGCCAATAGAGAGCTCTCTTACCGATAGTGAGTCCTCATATAAGAGTAGCACTGTTGCGACAGCCGAAACCACCACCGTCTTGTCCACCGATCCAATTGAAGACTAACTACATCCAATCGAACCAACCACCTCCAATCTCCAGACCGTTACAGCAGAGGTCGGTTCAGTCGAAGACCTGATTGAGTTTATCTATACACTAAAGATCCAACCAGGAAGAAACTACCAGCCGCGGGTCGTACACGGTGAACCAAGGTTCAAAGCATGGGTCATTCAAGCACACCAACCGACAGGGGAGTACAGACGATTCATCCGACTCAGAGCACTTCTTATAATAAACTTAGGACGACTTTAGGTAAGTGTTTAGAGGATTTTGGCATTGTTATCGTAAACCGAGATGAGTTTAGGAAACAAGACCCATTCTCCACTCAAAATCAGCCGATCCCAAATGCAACTATCGAAAGCAGTTTCATGTACTTGTAATTGTGGTCGACATCAACATACGAGACTATATACAACACAACCATATATATACCAGAATAAACATAGACATCATCTCCACAGCCAACTCGTAACCCATCATTCCTTCATCCACTCGTTGTCCTGACCCTTCTCCCCTTAACATCCAGAAGGAAGAGCAAAGCTCTCAGTACGGCTGGAAGCACTATACTTGGCACCAGTTCCAAGACCACGCTTGGCAAAGCCCTTCCAGATCTCGCACTTGTTAGCTCCCTTGGTAAGAGCGGTGTCGGCGTCGATGATGGCGTCGCGGGCCTGGACCATGTTGGGGTTGCAGGGTTGTCTGTCAACGGTATTAGCAAAACATCATTTTTTACAGGTCTAGGGAATACTTTCAAGCTCATGCCAGAGACTACCAGCTGCATGGTCAAAAATCTACCATCGGTAGGAACGCCGTTGGTAAACTTGGGCTCATCCGCATCACTGTTTCCATGCTTGTCGATCAAGTTCCACATAACCTCATACAGGGCAGTAGCCCAGTAAGTACCAATAGCATGGACTCCACTGAGACTGTTAACACTCTTGTAAGTGTAGGGGTTGGTGGTAAGGCTTGTGCTGTAAGGATAAGCTCGGATACCAGCTGCGTTGTTGTAGACCCAGTCACCCATGACCTTGTTGCTAGCGCGGGTATCCTTGGATGTTGTGTGGATCGCAGTAGCCATAAAGTCACCCCAGCCCTCACCCATACCACCAGATTCACCACCGGGAAGGCATCCAGCGTTGGCAGGGCCACCGGTGAGACGGTTGGAGAGGCCGTGGGTGTACTCGTGGATGACAACACCAGCGTCGAAACTGCAGTCGCGCTGGGGTGTGCTGTAAGTCCAGAGGTACATTCGCATACGGCCGGGCTGACCGTCAGCAGGAGTAGCGAAGTTGGCGTTGTTAGTGCCGCTTCCGTCCTGGGCGTTGAGGATAACAAAATCGTTTCCTGAACCACCCTGACCATTGTTGTTGGTCTGGAAGTTACCAGCCTGCTCGGTAAAGCCAAGAAGGTAGAGGAGATCGTGGTACTTGTTGGCGGTGTAGAAAAGCTGGGTGATGGAAGCATCACGGTAGCTGGTGGGGGTAGTGGTGCTGGTGGAGTAGTCATACTCGAACTTCAGCGAAGAACTATCAGGACGATAGTTGGTCAAGTAAGTTGAGCCTCCTGATGGATTAACCTGGGCAATTCCATTGTTTCCACGAGTAGTGGTGTAGTTGTTTGAGCCGTCACTGAGCCAGGTAAACTCGGAAGCCTCGAGGTTCCAGGGGTTCGAAACAGTGGTGCGAGATCCCTTGGAAGGATCATTGACACCCCAGGGACTATCATGGAATGGTTAATTCTATTCTCCTTGTTATTTCATGGAAATACTCACTAGACCTTGTATGTGGCCTCGTTGACATAGTCAACAACACCAACGACCTCATCAGTCTTGGCAGCGTTGACATAGGTCAACAGCCAGTTGTCGACAATATCAGTCTCAACTCTCCATGTGAGCTTGAGCTCCTTGTTCTCATCAACCAGGTAGGTGAGCTTGGCCTCGGGCTTGCTAACAGTACCCTTGGTGCCACTGAAGGTGTAGTGGTTCTTGCTCTTCTTCTCAGCCTTGGCCTTCTCGGCCTCAACAGGGAGGGAAAGGACATCGACTGTGCCCTTGAGAGCTTCGACGGGGTCCTTCTCGTCACGCTTGGTGAGAGGTCCGGGGATCTTGCCATCGTAGAAGCTGTTTCCGTAGGAGAAGACCTCTCCATCAGGACCAATCTGTATCCGTGTCAGCAAATTCCAAATTTCCGGAAGTCTTGAGAACACTCACGTTGACATTGAAATCAGCATTGTCAATATCAATGCCGTTGACCGTCTGCTTGAAGTTCACGTGCGCAATTTTGTTGGTTCCGACGTAGTGATCGTTGACCATACGGAAAGTAGCCTTGGGGAATGTCGACTTTACCAAGTCCTTGGCAGTCTCGGTGTAATCAGCGCGCTTTGTGACGACCTTGGCACTGACATCATCAGGAACCTCTTCCTGAGGAACGTACTCGGCCATGGGAGGAAGCTTGAAAGCTTCCAGGTCAAGGCCACGCTTGCTCAGTGGTGAAGGGTTGGGAGCCCTTCGGCTGGGATGAGCACCAGCGAGGCTGGAGAGGCCAATGAGGAGGAGAGAGTCAGAGAAACGCATCTTGATGAGAGGCACTGGAGTGGAGTGCTGATTTGATGATGATGTTCGTGAAGTTCAGATAGACATGTTTGAAGGATCTATTATATACTTTTATCTTCTACAATACTATGCTTCCAGTCATCCACGCTTCTATCCAACTTCCCAATTCAACTGGGACTTTTGTATATCTTGGCCTCGAATATCTAGAAGCTCAGAACTACCCACTGGCCTATTCTGGGATATAAGCGCTGCAAGAAGGGTCTTTTGTCCAGGCACTATCTCGCAAACACTACAGTCATGCGACATTGCTATCTGGAGTCACTTGTTCCTGGCCCTCAGTCCCGCTAGGGTTAGCACGTCATATCGC
Organism: Fusarium begoniae; assembly: GCA_013186755.1. Classification (NCBI taxonomy): domain Eukaryota; kingdom Fungi; phylum Ascomycota; class Sordariomycetes; order Hypocreales; family Nectriaceae; genus Fusarium; species Fusarium begoniae. The sequence goes on from JAAOAG010000258.1 coordinate 174,237, forward strand.
AATATCTCGGCGACAGCGAGATAGGAAGGTCTTCTCGGACAAACAACAGCCGAGGGAATAAACGGCTCGGGACGAACCATCGTAGATTTGCACTTTGGGGAAAGGGTGCGGAGTGGATAGCCTGATTGGTATGTATGCGCCGAGGGCTAGTAATTAGTGAGTATTGCAAGCTTAAGAGTAAGGTTAACGTAGGTTAAGCATGATAAACCTTCTTTGTACATCTTCGGAGCTTTTAGGACGCTAGAAATTAAGTGGTGCAGTCGTAGATATGATCATACTAGCATAGACAACGAAAGGGTTGCTAACGAAAGGCACTATCTAGGCTCACAACACCACTATCCAAACAATCATACCCTAAAAGGAAGTCCATAGTCTAGACCACTACACCGCAATATACTCTGATCTGCAAGATAAAGACGCCAGGTTATTTCTGCACTCTGCAAGCGCCTCGACGGCCCCTGCGTCTTCTTGGCACAAGTACTTTTTGACGAACGGCATCCGTGTGATCTACCACGACATCCCTGCACATCTGCGGACCTTCCATGTTGGGCCATGTCTCCCGGCAATACCACCCTCAACGCGGAGACGGTGGGCCAATCAATCATCACTCCGCTGTTTATGACTTGCAGAAGAGATGATTATTATCAGTGGTAAAGAGGGGTAGTTGGGGACCTGCGAGATTTATTAAGGCTCGCTTGGACATGGGAACTGCCTTTTGCATGCTTGTGCTATGATGTTCAAATTGATATCATGCCGCTTTTGTTATGGAAGGTAGTATTGCTTGTTAAGTGAGTGCATCACGCGTCTATTTGCGAGTCAGTGACACGATGTTGTATCTTGCAGATACGAAGCGGCCTCATTATCAGCCTTGCTTGATACCATAGCCATAGGGAACCAAGAATATTGTTTCCTTTCCCGCTCATGGACATCAAGCCCTGAAAGCTGATGTGTTTCTTCCAAGTCATGATATGAGCGACAAGAGTCCAGGGTTTCTTCATTCCGGCATGCCAACCTATCAAAGATCCCCTCGTCCGAGCGACCGTCGTCGGATGATACGAGCGACAGCTCCAAATGACCTGCCAATCTTGTCAAGCTTCGGGATTGCTACTGGCCAAGCTTTCCCCACGCCTTGGCTTTTCAGGTCAGAATGGTCTGTGGGTTCGCATGACCCAGTAGAGACTCGGCATACACTGATGTACTATTGATGGAGGTGCCAAGTGGACAGGGCAGTCTACCATGGAGTAGCATATGACTATCCAAATCACATGTGAGAATTCATATTCATTCTATATGTTAGTTTCACGTTACGATATCATGTTTTCAACATGCAATTTTTGGCATCAGAGATACTGTCTGGGTTAGCCTCCGGCTCACAAAGTGTGAGGAAAGCCCTAACAATAAGGTTGTTATCGAAGCAGAGCTCCATAGTCACGACAGCCTCTACTTCGCTACTGGAAACATTTTGATGTAGTATTGTATATCGCGCATAAGATGTTGTTGACCCTTTCACCTCAAAGCGTCAAGTGCAAGTCTACATAACCTATAGCTAGCCAAAGTAACGTCCAGTTTTTACGCGTCGGTATCATCGCAGTCATAGAGGATAAGAACATCTTGGTTTAGAAGTTAAATGAGTTAGAAAGAAGGAGTTGTAATTGCAGGTCTAACATAGGCTTTCGTAGTTTTGATCAAAGATCGCGTTTCTGATGATCTTTAGAGGCTGAGTCACGCTCTCCTCGATGAGAGAGGGATCAGGGCTTTTCGTGTCTCAAACATGTTAACTACATCTAAAACAAACCCAAATATGCCCTCATTTGTTTATAAAAAATTATATTTTCTTCATATTAGAATAAAATGCCCCCTCATATCCAGGGGACGTCAATGGTCGATTGGCTTTAGTCACCAACGGCCAAATTGGCCGTGGACCCATTTTTAAGCCCGGCGAATTTGGACGCGGCGAGTGGGAACCACTTCATGATCCATATAGAGAACACGATGGAGACCATGCGGAAACACTAGTAAAATATGGAACTCATAGGCCAACTTGGCCGCTGACATTTATAATACGTGGTAGGAAGTCTCATGGCTATTGTTGCCATGGAATTGCTATATAAAGATGTCTCTCCAATGCCTTCACCAAACTCATCACCAATACAATACCAATCAATCCTTTAAATTATTCAAGTTACTCGCAATGTCTCAAACTCTTGCGCTCGTCACTGGCTCAACTCAAGGCATCGGTCTTGCAGTCGCCAAAGAAGTCGCCATCAAGCATAATTACCATGTCCTCCTCGGCGTTCGAAACACCAAAGCGGGAGAAGAAATCGCCTCTGATCTTTGCAAGAACGGCCATCAAGCCTCAGTCGTGGAGCTTGATCTCAACTCTCCTGATTCCATCGACAAGGCAGTCAAGCATATCGATGAAAAATACGGACATCTTGATGTTCTCATCAACAACGCTGCTGTTTTGCTCGATTTTGACAAGGGCCTTTCAACCTGGGATCTCTTCTCAAAGACATTCACAACCAACGTCATAGGAACCGCCTGTCTCAGTCAAAGCCTCCTGCCGCTTCTTCGAAAAGCAAAGAATGCTCCACCACGCATTGTGTTTGTCTCGAGCGTCATGGGCAGTCTCACCAAGGCCACTGATGAAACCACGATCTATTACAACATTGACTACAAGTCTTACGACGCGAGCAAGGCAGCGGTTAATATGCTTATGATCAACTTTGCCCGGGAGCTGCATGATGTGGGTGGAAAGGTCAATGTTGTTTGTCCAGGGTTGGTGAAGACGGGCTTGTCGGGTTATCATGAGTGGGGAACGAGCACTGAAGTTGGCGCTGAAAGGATCGTGCAAATGGCGACTATTGGGGAGGATGGGCCTACAAGGACCTTCAGTGACCGTAATGGAGAGCTTCCTCTGTAAATAGCAACTTTATACCCTATGTCGGTAGTTTAGTGTTAGCCCAATTGCGGAGTCCAATCCTGCACAGGTCTTGGCCGCAGGATTTTAGCCTTAAATCCGGACACCTAATCTATTTCTGCTTACCAACCTCCACTTGCACTCTCCTACATCACTTTCAAATCGCGAAAACTTGTATCAGTCACCATGGAGACTTCAATGGACTCTCTGTTCTTTGAAACTTGTCACTTTTGCGACAAGGGTTTCACTCAGGGTATGTCTATCCCAAGCATGCCTGCCAGCCGCTGACCGTTGTCAGAGCATCCGTACAAACGCCACGTCAATTATTGCCGACGGGCTCAAACTCAACGTAAAGGACGCCCAAAGTCCTGCACTTCCTGTCGAATAGCCAAGACGAAATGTGACTTTGGGCAGCCATGTTCGAGATGCACAAAGAAGGACCTCCGATGCGGGTATGGCCGACCATTCTGCACAGGGACTGCCGTTTCAATTGAGCACAGCCAGGGACCCAATACTCACTCCATCAATGACCTTATTCCGTATGAGATCTTGGATGTTCCTTTTGAGCTGGACGAGTTCGCAAGTGGCTTCATCTCGCCGCTGAGTACTTCAGTCACTGACACTTCTGGACTTACGCCGACTTCTTTGGACCTTTTACCACTCAACATAACAACTGGTACTCAGATCCAGTCGCGGCTAAGATCGCTCAGCTCTAAAGGGGATTTGACACGTGTGTCGAAACGTCTTTCAAGCCTACAGCACGCATCACGAGTGATCATGCAGATGCTCTACGCGTATCCTCAAATGATGCTTCGCCGACAGACCTTCCCGCCATTCATCCACCCGCATTGGCATGAGAAAACCCTCCCCGAGACGCTGGGTAGTTGCATCAGTCTTGCTCAGCTCTTTGCAGCACGAACGCCAGAAACTGAGCCATTCTTGTGGAGAATGGTCGCTGCTGAGGAGGAGCGCTTTCGGGAAAAGGTAAGCGTGATGAACCTTTCCGAGTCACATCGGCTAATACGAAACAGTTACATACGTTCTCTCCTCGTGAAATGCACTTGTGTATGGAGGCTATGATTATCTATATGATGATGTCGATGAGCGAACCTGATTCAGGAAGCAATGGGCGGACATCGAGGTTATTCGAAACAGCAGAGGTTAGTGTTGTAAGAGTCTTACCACAAACAATCAGCTAAACGTCACCAGCTTCTCGGATCCCGGTTCCTCGAACTTGCGGGCAACTATTCAACCTCGGAGCTCTCCGAACCAAGCTTGACATGGCAAGATTGGATATTCGCAGAGTCACGCCGCAGAATGTCATGTCTGTGGCTGATAATAGGCTGCGTAATCACGATTGAGAATGGGAAGAAATGCAGCGTCTGCAGTGACATGTGGAGTCTTCCTCTTCCATCGAGCAGGTTGCTCTGGGAAGCGAGAAGTCTCGAGGAATGGCAGACGGAGAAGGCTTTCTTTGATATGAGCTGTCCTATGACTACGTTGGGTGAGCTCGTTGAAGCGAAAGCAAACTCGGGAAATCCGCTTGAAGCGCAGAGGCTGCAGAATTGGGAGATGGGAAGCGACAAGATGTCAGCCATGCTGAATATTGCTGTTGAATTTGTATGGGGCAACGTTTTGTAACGGTGGACTATCATAACGGACTGTTTTCACACTGTATTACCGTGCGAACCTGTAGATCCACTAAAGCCCCAGTGGGCTGCCCCACTGAGGGAGAAGCTACAGAAGTAAACCTTTGTATCGGCATCGGGCATCAAGAATCGTGCGACGAGTCTCGAACTGAAGCCGCGCCAGATTTCGCTGTGATCGACGGAAGATTCCAGCAAATGACGCGTTTGTACCGGGAAAAGCAAAACTCAAAAAAATAACGAATTGGGACGGAAGCCGGAGCCATGATTGCGTCAAATACGTCTGGTCACGTGCAGTACATCACTTCCGCGTTTTTGGGTTTGGCCCCCTTGATAAATCAGGCGCGTTCCCTCCCGCAACCCAGCCTTTCGCCAACGCGAACGATTACCCTACGTGTGATGTGGGTACCTACTGCCAGGGCTCTGTAAGCTCGCACTGACATCGTATGAAGATCAGTATCGAACCCATGCCCAGAATGAGAGGTCCAGCCCCTCCGACTTATCCTCCTACTCCGCCGCCCCAGGAGCCCCAGGGGACAAAACGAAAGGCCAGTGATGCTGCTCCGACAAGCGAGCACGACAATCAGTTACAAACCCTTCCTCCTTCACCCAAACGGACTCAATGCGAAGCATCACCCCTCAGAATCTCATCCGGCAGCCCTGAAGACGACACCCAACACGACGAGTTGGCACCTCCTGGCGATCGACTTGTGATCAACACTGAGCCAGAAATAGCACTTTCTGATGAGCAGAATCAGCTGCTTAACGCCATTATCGACGATGGACGCAATGTTTTCTTCACTGGCTCAGCGGGCAGCGGTAAATCGACTGTTCTCAAGACTGCTATTAGCCGGTTGCAGGATATGGGTAAGAGAGTTAAAATCTGCGCACCCACTGGCCGTGCTGCTGTGCCAATCGAAGGCACGACTGCCCACGCTTATATGGGATGGGGACCTAAACTGTTTGAAAAAGGAATAGCCGAGCTCAGGGGCGCATGCTTCCAAAAGACCACAAAAAGGCGTCTTAGAAGAACAGACGTGCTGATTATCGACGAGGTTAGCATGATTAGCAGTAATTTCTTAAACTGCATGAATGAGTGCTTGAAAAGCGTGAGAGCGGACAAGGCACGTTTGGCCTTCGGCGGCATTCAGCTCATCGTCACTGGGGACTTTTGCCAACTAGCCCCTGTCAAACCTTTTCAGTGGTGCTATCATTGCGGTGCCCCAACCAACTTCAACAGTGCAGCCGGCCTGCATACTTGTCCCCGATCCCGGGACCACGGACCATGGTCTGACGAGGACAAATGGGCCTTCAAAAGCAGTGCTTGGGCCGAGGCCAACTTTGCCTGTTTCAACTTGAGAGGAATTCATCGTCAGAACGACCCCGCGTTCATCAAAGTCCTACAGAAATGCCGCCTTGGGGTCCCCTTCACTGAAAATGACATAGACCTGCTCATGAATCACGACTGCGAAGTTGAAAATGCGCCACAGCTCCTCTGCACCATAGACGAGGTTAACCCGATTAATTACGCCAAGTTCCAAGCGATCACAGAGTATAAACCGAAGCAGTATACGGTCCGTGATGGCTTCAAATGGAATGAGGTACTGGAATGGGAGAATGAGAAGTATAGCAAAAGGTTTGGAGACGGAACATTGGTTGTGTTCAAGGACCATCAACTTGACCCGGTCGTCTACCTCAAAGAAACAATGCAAGTCATGCTCCAAGTAAACCTCGATATCAGAGCTGGACTCGTCAACGGAAGTCAAGGCGTTATCTGCGGCTGGGAGAGAATCGACCTGGCGAAACTGCCGGCACTCCAAGGACCATACTCGACCGACAGAGAACGCCACGTTCGAGCCTTTACTGCACAGCACCTACAAAAGCACATCAACAAAGAAGACCGCGTCTGGCCACGCGTGCGCTTCAGCAATGGGCGCGTCCGCACAATCTATCCCTGGTGCGTGATCACTGCCATTGGTGATATTAGGCCTTATTCCCTCCTGCACCGAACTCAAATTCCGCTTGTACCTGGCTGGGCTATCACCGTCCATAAGAGCCAGGGAATGACTCTGGAACGCGTTATTGTCAATCTGAGTAGGGCTTTTGCAGAGGGGCAAGTCTACGTTGCGTTGTCGAGAGCGACAGGTCTCCGAGGCCTGAAGCTTGAAGGCAGTGCGCAGGGACTCACGGTGGGGGAGGGAGGGAATGAGGAGGTTCGCCAGTTCCTTGTTGATACTTTTGGTCCTGAGATGTTTGAGCAGCTTGAGGAGGAGGAAAACGAGGAATCCTAGCTAGAAACACAGATTCACGGTACGTGACGATGTTGAATGTGGGTTTCTTGTTATATGGGCTTTGTATAACAATTGTATATGAATGATATCATGTTAGAGTGGCATTGACAATCCTCCGTGTTTCGTAGTCGCTGAACCACGGCATGAATTGACCGATGATATATTTGTGGCAGGCCAGATATGTCTGTTACAAGGAGAAGTATTTGTCGTTATGACCAGATTGTTCTTAAAACCGCAAGGTATTGACTCTAAGCTCTACAAGCTATACATTCAAGATCTCCTCATCGGCTTCTACCCCGCGTTGGTAGCCACGCCTTGGGTAAGGAGTTATATACTTGTTGTTCTGATCGCTTACCCGTCGAAGATATTCGTGCGAGGCGCGTGATGTGAGCATCAGCTGTCAGGTCTATCAACTCAAAATAGCACTCTTGTAAAGTTATTTTAGGCAGGATATCAGCTATCTATACAATTGCCCAAGATAATCGAGGATACTCAGGGTCCGGGCTGTTCCGGAAGATAAGACAGTTACAATCAATTGGCTAGGTCACGTGGGGGAGGCTACCACGCGTTTAGAGTTTGGCCCGTAATAAACTGGTCGCGTCGTCCCCTGCCCCGCTCCTCAATCCCAACGCTTCATCTACGCGATCGATCCGATCACTTTGCCTCACGCGTATGTACATGCTATGTGGGTTTCCCTAGTCTCCCGTTCACCGCAAACATGCACTGACATCAAGTTTAGTTGCCTCATTCATTCCTACCCTAGCCAATTACTACCAGTACCCTTCCCATGCCGAGAATGAGAGGTCCTAAGCCAAACACTTTTCCCCAGAGGGACACCCCCAGGGCACCGCTTAAGAGGAAACGCGACGCCAATGCGCAAGCTCCGACATCTGCCAACGAACCTAAGCGTTTTCAGCGATCGTCTTCTTACATCAGCATCCACTCCTCGTCCGACGAAGATGAAGCCCCCAAAGCCAATTCCTCAAGTCGCGCCGATGCCAAGTCCTCGCCTCAACAACCAAGGTCGAACAAGAATACAATGGCAAACTTTCTAGCCATGGGAAAGCAGAAGCCATCTCAGACCCTGCAGCAAAAGCCACAGCAGAAGCCATACCAGGAACCGCAGCAGAAGTCCTCGCCACCCAGGCCATCGCCGAAGCTGCCTCAGATGCCGCTGAAGCCATCGCAAGAGCCATCACGCAAGCCATCCCAGATGCCGCAGCAGAAGTCCTCGCCGCCCAAGCCATCACAGCAGCCGCCGCAGACTCAACAGCAAAGGACACAGCACAAGCCTCAGAACAAGCCATCGCAGATGCCGCCGCAGATCACACAGGAAATGCCACTGCAGACCCGACGGGAGATCCTCATGCAAAAGATACAGCAGCTCGAACAGCACATCGCAGAGCAAAAGTCACAGATGATTCCACAGCAGCTACCGCCGATGCAACAGCCAAGGCCACAGCAGTTTCCACAGCAGTTTCCACAACAGATTGCACAGCAGTCACGGCCGATGCCCTTCCTTCCGTCCAATCCCTCGACAAGTGGTCCCGCCGATAATGAGGACGACTTCTTGGCCGTTGACCCGGTGCCTGAGCCAACTCTCTGCAAAGAGCAACAGGAGCTTCTCGATGTCATCATGTCAGGGAGGAATGTCTTCTTTACTGGCTCAGCGGGATGTGGCAAGTCTACAGTGCTGAAGGCAGCAGTCAAGAAGCTTCGAGAGGCCGGTAAAATGGTTCACATCACCGCGCCTACCGGTCGAGCCGCCCTCGGAGTCAATGGCGTGACTACCTGGTCCTACATGAGCTGGATAACTGACAATATGAAGCTCCCCGTACGTGAGCTCCAAGGTCTTTCACATCGCCCAACTGTCAAGGATCGTCTCGAGAAGACGGATGTTCTTATCATCGATGAGATCAGTATGGTCGAAAACCATCATTTCCAGCGCATGAATGAATGCCTTAAGGGTGCACGATGCTGGTCACGACAACACAGCAACTATCATCCAAACGCTCCATCATTTGGCGGCGTCCAACTTCTTGTCACCGGCGATTTCTGTCAGCTACCTCCAGTCAAGCCTTTCGGACACTGCATGTATTGTGGCTCACCTACAACGGCGGATGCTAAATGGTCCCCAAGTGAGTGGAACTGTAGGTCGAACTGCGGTCCATTCTATGTTGAGGACCAGTGGGCCTTCAGGAGCGCTGCCTGGGAAGAAGCAAATTTCACTCATGTTCATTTGAAAGAGATTCATCGTCAGAGTGATGAGTCTTTTGTGAAACTGCTCCAGAAGTGTCGACTTGGCATACCATTTTCTAAAAAAGAAGAGAAAATGCTGCTCAGACAAAATCCCGATGATCCGAAGTTTCGAAACGTGACAAAACTTTTCGCTTACAGGAACTCTGTACTGGAAGAGAATAGAAGATGTTTCGATAATTTACCAGGAAGAAGTACCATTTATAAAGCCATCGACGGCTTCGATTGGAGACCAGAACATACAGAACTCGCACATTACAACCAACCAACAAATGAGAGATATTCTGATTTCCCGCCTGTGGACATGACTCTAGAACAGTGTAAAGAGAGTCCATTGGATGCCTACGTCGAGATGAAAGTCAATGCACTGGTCATGCTCAAGATTAACCTCGATACGGAGAACGGCCTCGTCAACGGAAGCCAAGGCATCGTCATCGGCTGGGAACCATACGACCCTGACAAACTTCCAAACTCCAAAAAAGGCAGTGTCTCGAACATAGATGTTCTTACCGGTCACCATTCCGACTGGCGGGCGAGGAAGATCAAGAAGTACGCAGAGAAGCGCCATATTAGGCAATGGCCGATCGTTCGGTTCAACAACGGTATTACACGCACGATATATCCATGGTGCATGGTCAACACGCTCGGGGCAACGGAACCTTACTCGGTGCTCTATAGGACACAACTCCCGCTGGTTCTGGCGTGGGCTGTCAGTATTCATAAGTCTCAGGGTATGACGCTGACTCATGTCATGACGGATCTTGGGCAAGCATGGGAACAGGCGTTGAAGTATGTCGCGTTATCGCGCGTGACGAGCCTTGACGGTCTTGCCATTCTTAAGCCTGGGGGAAGGAAAAAGAGCAAAGGCCGTAAGGAGTCGTTGGAGGTGATAGAGACGTCATCGCACGAAGTGAGGGAGTTTCTTGAGGACAAGTTTGGGAGAAATCTGTTCACAGATCTCGAGGGAAACAGATGATAATTGGTACTATCTTTAAAACAAACGAATAGGTTCAATTTATTATTTCAAGTAACCACTCACAGGGCCAAACTTCCCTGGCCATGGAGAAACGACGGCGACCCTGCTAGCGCCGTCACGAGACTCGAGTCTCGTCATCTTCCCCTCTACGAATATACCCTAATCTTGGGTAAGGAGCCGGATACTTATTGTTATCATCGCTTAGCCATCGAGGATAATTGGGATCCTGCTCAGAACAGTAAGAAAGGACACGCCCGTACTGCTTGGGTTTGAACACCTACGTTATCGAAGAAGGGATGCTTCGAGCCAACATCTTGACGTTCTTGATACCATTCACTTTCTGGCAGATGCCGCCTTTTGCACCAGATGCAGCGTGGTACTGTTCTATGCGAGACTGTCTTGCCGCAAGTACACCAAAACTGTATCAAGTCGTTAGCCTACCTCTCAACGCTGCTGGTTAGGGTTCGTACTGCTCGTTCGAACGCATGATCATGAAGCGTTTTTGAGGGCTCGGAATCATCTCCGTAGTCAATATCCTCCCTCACAATCCAATTCCACTCCATCTCTGTTCGTTCGGCAAAGTACTTTCGCGACGTCTTGCGCTCTTCCTCTTCACATCTGATGCAAATCCACCGCGTATAGACATCGCAATCACATCTTTCATTCAAGAACTTCCCAATTACTTCATTCTCAGTCTTCATGTCACACTCCTCGCACAGACACATGATATTGTCGAGCTCATAACTCCCTCTCAAATGCGGTCTGCGATTCGGATACGCACTTGGTGGAGCTGCACGGGGATAGCATCGACATTCCTCACAGATGTTGATACCGCATTTCAGACACGGCAAAGCACCAGCTTCATCGCATTTGATGTTGTATAGCCGTACTTCAATCTCTTCGTCGCCTTTGAGATGAGGACTGGGCGTCCACTGACCCGCCATGCGGTTTCGGTGATAGGGGCTTGCATAGGCTTGACGTGTAGCGAGGCCGCGACCGTCGCAGAGGCAATGACGACTGAGTGACTTGAAGATCACTGGTGACGATTGGATGCACTCGTAAGCTGACTTGCTTGTCAGACTGAGATGATAGAGGTCAAGGGTCGAGAGCCATGGAGCTAAGGAGGTGAGGATCGAGTATGAGGAGAGAAGGTCCTCGACTCTGGGACCACCATTATTAGAAGAAATGGTCGCCATGATCGATTTTTTCAAATCGCCTTTTCTAAGCAAGTTACTGGTCACTTTGCTACCATTTTGTCGAAGCAGTAGCAGAGCTTGAGTGTCGCACGAGCGACATCACGTGGGTAAGCAATAATATGAGTCAGATCGTAACGTTTAGGTCTTTGTCAGATTCATCCGAAGCTCGGAGTAATCAGACATGAGATCATGCTGACCGGGGTTCAGTATCTTGGCTAAAAAGAAGCCGGAAGTTCCTTCGGTCACTGATGTCGGACGTGAGTCTGGGACAAGCCGCTCCGTAGTCTCAGCACCGATCTAGACCTACGCCACGAACTGACTTATCTTGAGTTCGGCACATGAAGCCAATGGGGACCTTCGGTGGGACACATCCATCGGTATTGGCTTTTCCTACGGCTTGATTTACGTGAGTACAGCCCAATACCTGTGGCAGTCTGGACCCAGGACGGTTGGGCTCTATGTCGCTCAGATCATCAAGGGCGCTGCCCTGATAAGGGCCATTTGAATTGACTTTGAGATTGAAACAGTTTACCAAAGCCTGTATCCCTCCAAGATCATCTTTTACTGTAAACCTCAAGGTTCTTGTTAGTAATCTCAAATGATTATTGACACGTTGGAGAATACGATTTGAGCGGGGTTTGTATTCGACTAGACCACATCCTTCATCCTATAACTAGATAACTATCAACCGTGATTGTTATTTTATATTTTCTTGATCACTTGGAATACAAGCTTCACAAGCCACTTTCTTTGCTCTTCCACCAGATGCGGACTATGTCCAGATTCGATCTCCGAAGTGTCAGCGCCCCAATTCTGAGCCACGCTCAAAAGCATCTCCCTGCCGAAGATAGGATCATTTTTGCAAATAACCATAGTCTTAGGAATCGTCAAGTCTGCCGGAGTACAAACTATAGGAACTTCGAAGGGAGCTTTGCTTTGATGGCAAAGTGTAGGGATAATCTCATCCGCGATGCTCTGATCAATATCCGAGAGGAATGCTTCTTTGGTCCTATCTAGCTTCAGTGGCATACTTGTATCCTACTATAGTCAGTTTAGCGACTTTGGGTGCTCGGGCCAGTATCTACATACTGATACATCATGAAAGAATGGCGTCTTGCGATGCTCACCCGCAGCTTCATACATGGAGATGCCTTTATGAAGGACAGGCGTTGGGGCCACATAAATCACAGAGCTGAAACCACCCGGAAGGCCTTTTTGCTCCCTTTCTGCAATACTGTGGCCTTCGATCGCCACAGTAAGAGGGATAGCTCCATAACTATGACCAATACCAATTACTTTCCTTCCACTATCGATGTAGGGCAGAACAGCGTCATGGATCCTCTTCATATCATCGTGGTATGTCTTACCGTCGACCGAATCATCGTAGCCGGAGCTTGCAAGAGGTGGTGCAAGGACAGTGAAGCCTTGTTGCTGGAAAGCTTCGATGAGAAGACGGTAGTGGAGAGGTCTATGCCAAGCACCGTGAATTAGAAGTATGACTGGCTGCTGGTCCTTTTCATTCATTGTAAGCTTTATATAAAAATAAAGATGATATTTGGAATTATCGATCGGCTTATGCTGAGGTTATATATGTAAGAGTCGATAATCACGGAGTCCTTCTTCGGACGAAACCTCCGATTTCGCACTGATATCTCTGCGATACGCCATACAGTCTGACCCTTCGCTACATTTCGGATAGAGATTCGGATGAGCTTGGGGCGCGTCAGTGTGCTGACAAACATACCCAATCCTACTGATTACGGACATACTGTCATCACTACCAAACACGGAAGAGTTTCCCTTGCTCCTGCACGCATCGCATCGGCTAGCAACGGCAATCCGGTTATGACTTCACAGTATGGTATACTTCACAAACCTGCCCACTGGGTGTAAATTCCATCATATCAATCGAGGCCGGATATAGATCTTAACCTTCTTGTCATAATATCTCAGGTAACATGTCCCGCAGTTTCAACAATCTTGGCCGAAGCAGGACGATTGGCATGTTATCTTCTCTAGGTTGCTCACCTATGCTCCAGAAATCTCAGCCCTTTGTGCTCAATAGCTGCACCCCTATCTGGTCTCTTAGATGTGTCATTTGCAGTTGAGAATTGTGGCTGCGAGCTCAAACCGGCAGAGAGAACTTAGCCCTATCCGTCTCCTTGCATCTTTCGTCACTACCCCCGTCACAACCCTCGTCCAACTCTCTTCACATGAACCATTATAGTCCTGCGGCAGAATCATATCGGCTACTATTTGGGACAACTTTGAGATCATCGAGACCCCTTATAGAAGTCACAAATCCACATAATCGGCAGTTCGGGGAGCAGACCTAGCGACTGAAGCTGAAATGCATTCAGACAGTACCGGCGATTGATCAACGCCGTCATCTACCAATAGAACTCCGCTGATAGCTCGGCACGGCCCAGGTTCAGCTGAGACATTGGCAGCCAGCTAGGGACTGGTCGCCAGTGAGTAGAACCGATTGGATTATGGCGACTACAGCATGTGTCTGCATCAACTCGACCTGCATGTCACCCTGTTGGGGAGATCTGCAACGCCGATGCACATAAGTGGCTGAGAGGGCTGAGCTGAAAGACGAAGATCCTTTCCACTCTCTGTGTAGACAAGGAGACGGGGGATGCAATAATACTTAAGACCTTGATCCTAAATGACAAAAAGTCTCAGGTAAACTTAGACAATCTTAGTATGAATTTAGAGGATCTTAGACTACGTATTTTAACACCTCAGTTCAATATCAGAAGTCTTCTTACACCCCCTGGGGAGAAAATCACCTTTCAAACCACGAAGTCTGCATTGTCAGCTTCCGTCCTAAGCCGTGTCTTGGATCAATGCGGTCTGCAGCCATTGATGTGCTGTGCTTGGCGCCATAGTCCACCGGAAAGTCAGACAGCCGAGACACAATTCGAGTACCCTAGTTTTGTCACATTTTGCATATGATGCCACCAGCAGATCTACCATATTTCTGGCTAAAAGGGTTTATGCCGCTCTGCAGCTATTACCACAGTAATATTTCGTCAACGAGTTCTACTCAGGCTACTTGACACACATGCATATTCGATGCATGTCTTCACTCTTAGTTGACATGGCCTGCTCACTTGCCGTGCCGTGTCTCCTTGACGGCTGAATCAGGCATATGCAGGAGACGATTCCACTCTGATGTCATTATGTAGTTCTCTGTGAACTCGGCTCTAGTACTTAATACATGCCGATGTTGACGGACTAAAACTATCGCTCACTGAACACAACCAAGAAGTGAACGAGAGACTTGCTTTGTTTTACAGTGACTATTCTCACCAATTCGTTATCCCAAGCTCAACTGACATTAACAAACCTTTGTTTCCCACTCCAAAACCACTACAGATATGGCTTACGCGGCTTTGCGTTGGCATTTCCATATTGGAATGTTCATTATGATCGCTGCCAGTCGCGTCCTTGCCACTGGAAGCAACAATGGCTTGCAGCATATCCTTCACCTTCAAGACGCTTCTCCTGAGATTATCACAGGTCAATACGATCCTGCTCGAATTAGCATCCACAACACTACTGGCCATGTGTCATGGGGCTGGACGAAGGTCGACTTCGTCAATCAAGACATACCAAAGAAACTCAATGAGTGCCTACAAAACGGTGGCTCCGTGACAGACATCAAGTGGGCGAACCACGGTAGAAGCGTCGTGGCAGTCTTTGCGCATGCAGTCGTTGTCATCAACCATCGTCCTGACGAACCATCTCAAGACAAGGTCATAACTTTCGGCATGTGTTTGGATAAATTCGGTCTGGGAGGAACTCACGGTATTGAGCCTCTGCCCGATGGGAAGCTCGCTATAGCAACAACATCCTATGACGTAACAGGAAACATCAAGATCGTCAACACGTCCTTGGGTGTATCAAACCCATATCCAGACTTTCTCCAAGAGCTTGATGGTCTCCCTGCCGTGCACAGTCTTGTATGGGACCAAGTAACACGGAGTCTTTGGGCCGTCGGAAATGACTTACCTCCTCACGGAAGAAGTCCCTCGACAGCGCAGCTGAATCGCTATGAGTATAGAAATGGTTCATTCTCTCGAAAGCCCTCTCAAGTCGAGCCCATTGGTCCTCCAAAAATGCTCACCGAGGAATGGGACGACTCATGGTGGGATGGAGGACATGATATAACGCCTGTGCCTGATCAACGATACCTCCTTATCTCTACAGATCTGGACCTTCACCTCTTCAACCTTACCTCGGCTTCATTTATGCACGGAGAAGAAGTGCTAAAACAGTCGTTTATGCAGGGATTCAAACCTGTCAGATCTCATGAGAAGAACCTGCCTCGGGCTGACGTCAAATCGTTGAGCTTATACAAGAGCACCGGTACTCTTTATGTGCAAGCTGATTGGAAAGGCTACTTTTCGACCCAGGTCAATCATCTTACACCCGGAGCAAAGGTTCCAAGAGCCATATCGTTCTCGCAGTCGGTATATCGTTCTCGTTGGTTTTCACCCGTGGCTGGATGGTCTGTTGAGTAGCATTTTTATTGGGAGGATATTGGGCCTGACTATCAGCTTCAAGTCAGGAAGGCATATAGTGAATTTGAAAATGCCGCCCTCTTCGAGAGGTTCCATAATACTTGTACCATTACGCCTGAATCTGTAGGCCTAAACTTGACAGCTACCTCAACCAACCCCAAAGTACAAGTTCAGAGGATGCCCGGCATAACATAGCTTGGAACTGTGAACCAACCGGGCTTCCCACTGTTCCCCCACAGCAACCATACCCGTAAGAGGAGATGCGTTCCGTAAAACTGGTCTCATTTGTTGGCTGATAGTCTTGAGGGCCAGTCCAAAAACCTGTTGAGCTATTGCAACCGCCGCCCAAAGACAGGTCATGAGTGACATAGTGAATGTGGTGTCAAGAAGAAGATGAATTGCTATATACAAACCATATGTACTTGTGTGTGGAATAACATGACCCCGGCTGATGTATCCAGCCCACCGCCCCTCTCTCTATCATATCTCAGACTTGGTGGGTCGGGATGACTACATGCAATACAAAAGCTCTACATGGCGCTTCTCTACGTCATTTGTTAGTGTTTGGGTTCTTGCCGTGTCTGAAGGGAGGCCTCAAATGCAGAACAAGACATTTATGGCAAGAGAATATGTCAGCCGCAAGTCCGAAGTGCGGTTGCACAGTTGGCGCAATGCCCTTATTTCACCTCCGAGTACCATATAAAACTCATCGAGTATCTAGGCAGAATAGATACTCTTGTCTACAACAGCCTACAGATTTCAGAGACAACCTAAATTACATCACAAGCATTTTATCTAAGAGTACTTCTCTCTTCTTTCTTCCGTCATGGCCGATACATCTGTCGAACAAACCCCGAGTGCTGAGCGAAGCCATGCATCACGCGAGCCACCAAGCATATCCCAAAGCAATGATAGCTCAGACGTTAGTTCCAATCTTCGCGATGCTTCTTCTCCACCCACTGGAATCGGCTATACGGCAACCTCTGCACTTCCAGCGCGAATGCAAACGGAAGCGGGTTTCTACAAGACCTTCATTGTTGAGGTCGTCATCAATGGAGTATATGACCAAGCTGGAAACTCCAACAAGATCAAGAACCCAAACTGGCCTCGAGGAAACTTCGAATACTTGCACTCTCCACTCAAAGATGTTTTGGGGACCTTTGCCAGTACCTCAGTGTTCTACAATGACACTGAAGACACCAGTGGTAGCACGTACATTGACTCACCTAGTCCGTTTGTCCACAATGATGGGCAGAGTACATACAAGTGGTACACTGAAACGGATCAGAATGCCTACCTGGCTTTCAACATCAAGTCCCATAAGTACATCTTTATCGATCCCACGCTGCCCATCAGAGCACTCTATTTCCCGCAAATCTTCCAGGACCCCAGCTATCCGGGCTTCAGCAGAGTCGGAACCATTCAGTTTCACAAGTTCTCCGCGCAAGGCTTGGCCCTGAAGAACTACTGGGACAATGAGCCTATTCATTTAGACATCACCAACGGCCGGGGACTGGGTTACTCTGGAGCAGCTCTATGTTTGAATGTCCAGTCAATGATGGCGGCTTTGTGCATCCCAGAGGATAGAGCCGCCCGCCGCGCCGATGGCACACATATCTGCTTTGACTCTATCTGGCTCCTTCGTGAAGCAGCCTCGCTCAACGCGGTAGAAGACTCCGTCACTCAGTGGGACTCGGGAGATTTCCACAGAAAGGGCAATGACTG
This sequence comes from Fusarium begoniae, assembly GCA_013186755.1. Lineage (NCBI taxonomy): Eukaryota > Fungi > Ascomycota > Sordariomycetes > Hypocreales > Nectriaceae > Fusarium > Fusarium begoniae. The sequence continues at coordinate 191,779 of JAAOAG010000258.1, forward strand.
GACGTCGATAAATGAAGGGATTCGTTTCGTATATGCACCTCTTGATAAATCTGCTTGGTCAACCTTTGTCAAGCAGATTGTCGGAGCAGGGCTGGGTCTGATTCCTATCATGGGCCCTCTCTTAGCACTAAACTGGGACATCATATATTCATATTTGGATGACCCTGCAGGGTTCGCCGACTATGCTCATATCGGTAAAGAATGGTTGGCTGTCTTGAAGCTCCAGGCAGCGGAACTCAAGAAGGCAATCAAGTAGTGACGGGCAAATCTATGTAGACCGTTGTATGGAGTTCTCCTCAGGAGTTTAAGCTCGGCCGGTCTTGATATGAGGTCTTTTTTATATAGTATCTCCAGTCTTTCAAGAATATCAATGAATAGGTCAATTGTTCGACATGCATAGTTTATATCTGTGATCCTCTCGAAAACGTCCTTGTTTGCACAAGTCTCCATCTTCCATATTTCTTCGCCCAAGAGATGTCCCCCCCAGGCAAGTAGCGGCATCATGGATGAGAAGACACCCTTTTCACCGGATATTATGGTAGCTTTTCACTAAATTACCATCAGAATGATCCATCTCCGCGAATCAAGGCTTTCACTCCCAATGTAAGTCCCTGAAAAGGCGCTCATACCCTCTATAAAAAGTCGAGCTGTTTAACTTCCAAACCATGCTAACCCTCAACCATCTACAAATTATCAATCTCTATTACAAACTAAATTTCTCACTTAACACACGGCAAACTTATAAATAATTTCAAAGATGTGTGACAGCGTATTAGTACAGTACATAGGCTGCTGCGGGCATGCTCTCAGTTCAGGCACAGAATTCATACCTTGTGCTTTGCAAGGGACAGAGTATTGTCATGTGAATTATCTTGAGGATAATCGGAATGGCTTTATAGAATGCAATGCATGCTTCATTGAGAGGGAGAGGCAGGAGGAGGAAGAGAGAAAGAAGAACGCTATGGAGTTCTAAAGCTGCAGCCTTGATTAAGGAAGCTCAGACAACGGATATCGTCCTTATATAGTGAAGCTGATCAAGATCCACAATTTGTACATATGTACTGATGCAGTGAATCATAAACGGTGCGACTCTAACGTTAATTAATCCATGAAGGTCTTTACTGGTTTTTCTTTTAACATTTCACCGGTAGTGATCCACTGTAATAGACCTATTGTTGTATTACTTCGAGACCACATTGATTCTTTGACTCCAACTGTGAGGTGATACACCTACAAAAGCGGAAAAGTATATAAGCCGAGCTCTCAGTATTCTCCCAACGTCTGTACCCAATACTGCATATCGCATCATCGTATAGACACCACAGTCCTAAACTATTATAGCGAACTCGACATTAGAAATAATATCGCTTCCTACTCCATCAAGCCAGCCATGTGCACGACTACATTTATAAGATACTGGGGCTATTGTGGCCATTTGATACGTACAGAAACTGTTGATAAGATCTGTGGCCAAGAAAGTTGCGTCAGAGACTATGATTCGAAAGACCCGCTTCTTTATATAGAATGTGGGCCTTGTGAAGAGGCTCGGAAGAAGGAGGAGGACGAGAAGTTGAAAGCGCTGCTTGCGTAATGATAGAGTGTGATACGTGGTTTCTAAGAGTTAGGAGGTTTCTAGACTCAATAACATAGTGAATTTACCTGAATCACCACTGTCTTAGGTTTAATCTCTCATATTCTGTCAGCTTGAGCTAGGTCAGTGATACATTACTGTGGAACAATATAAATAAGGCTATGAGCCGGATCTACCGTGGGAGTTCAATCATTAAAACTTCAAGCATACGAAGGCCACATCAAAACAACTAATTACACAAATAGGCCTTGAAGTAACTATGTGCAGAACAATATATACCTCATCTTTGTGCGTAGTATGCTCTTACAAGATCGGGTTCAGGATAGACGGGGAGCCATGCAAGAACCCAGGAGATATGGAAAAAGGATGTACTGCCGAGTTTGAGGAAAAGACTGATTATCTATCTTCTAACCTTTGCCGGAAGTGCGAGGAGAAGAAGAAGGAAGACAAGAGGTGAAGACTTTGGTTGATAGCTGCCACGAGGCTCGGGGTCATCACCCCCTATCGTTTGATGAATAATGCCTTCCAATGAAAATAATCCTGTGACACTCAGGGCTGGGGAGTCGCTGATTGTCCCTCCTTACTTTCGATACCAATCACGTATTAGTGAAATTTGTGTATATTCAGAGTTCAGTAAGTTGTATATAAATCCAGCCAGCTCCTCGCTTCTGACACGCCATATCTCAAACAAATTCCTCCACACAAGCCCTCATACATAGAAACCCACAAATTGCTTCCCGCTGTAATATCTACAACTACCATCATGTGCAAAACAATAAGCATTCGATATCAATGCGAGGATTGCTGGACTTTTGACCATGACGATACGACTGTGAAGCCATGCAAGACGCCACGGGACAGGAAAAAATGCAAGTCTGAGGTCGAGATAGTAAACGAATACTTCTCTCCAATATGGTGTTCTGTTTGCGTGGAGAAGAAACGGAAGGAGAAGAAGTGAGTGCATAATTAGATGACCTTTTCCATTGTAACTATTATGATCAGCTCAAATCACGGGCCATCAGCTTCCGTGGGCATAAATACGACATCTTTCACTCGCAATTGTCTCCAAATGAGGGCAACGAAACAGATCCAGCACTCCTGAAAGGTCGGGACGGGTAAAAGATCCGCCAACACGTGCATCACCGCATTTGTGAGATGCTACTGAAATGAGAAGAAATGTGACAACTAAATCAAATACGAACAGAAAGAAACGCCGTCTGACGAGAAAAAAGGCCTCCGCGAGCCAAATGTAGGATCGAGATTGACTCGAGAGAATACTCAATATGCGTTGAGGCGTCGGAGGAGAAACTGAAGGGGTTGTGTGGTCATAACTGGTCCCTCCGGCTTTGGTACAGTCAGCAATGATGGTGAGATTCGATGAGAGCGAAGGATCAAGTTAGCGGTTTTGGGAATAGCTTCGAATCCAGACGCCCAACAACGGCCACTTGACAAGTTTATTGTCCCATCAAACTTTAGAACAAAGAGATAATTGATAACGATGAATGTGACATGGCTGGCGTTCTCCTTGCCGTGATTTGGTTCCCATGCCTATTGAAATGTCTAATCTAGTGCATTGATATTGACATCTATTCGATAGGAAAACACGTAAGCTTCATGTATGGAACTGACCCGATCCTCCGTTGATCATCGGAAGTCGGTGATCCACATTCTCACGTCAGTTTCTCTCATTCCTTCGCCACTTCTTGGGGAGCAAGAAAACACCGGACCTTGATATAGGGTATTAAAATAAACTTAGTAAAGAGCCCCCTAAGCTTAGGCTAGATTTACCTAAATATTTTTATTACTTAGGGTCAAGGTCCTGTGTTTTCTTTCCTCTCCTAGCCCCCGCTCAATTCACCCTGAGCATTCCAGCTGTGCAATACTAGTCATCGCTATGTTGCTTCAAGACCTAGCAACAGAGATCATCGAGCAGATCGTACAGTATCTCTCTGTGTGCTCTGATCTCAACGCCTTATGCCAGACCAACAAACGGTTTCGCCACATTGCCAATGATCTCGTCTATCGTGAGGATGCACACTGGCGATGTAACGCGCTCCGATGGGGTTCTCAAGAGGGCCTCGTTTCAGTGGTAGAGAGATCACTGGATCAAGGTGCTGATGTCAACTACATCATCAACCACGACGATGAGACTGCCTTGTTTCCAGCTGTCCAGAAACAGCACTGGGATATCGTGCATCTGCTGCTCGCAAGAGGTGCTGATGCTCACCGCAGGAACAAGGTTGGCGATAATCTTGTGTACTTTGCCGTAACGACTGGCAGTTATGATCTAGTGAAGCTCATGCTAGATCAAGGTGTCGATCCAAACTCTCATGTGGAAGGCGATGTTCCTCCTTTGTTGCTGGCAGTGCGAAGAGGATATCTCGACATCGTAAGGTTGCTCTTTGATGGCGGTGCATACATCGATGACAGCGACGACTGGGGCGAAACACCTCTACATATCGCCGTGGGCACGCCTCAGCATGACATCCTAAGCTTCTTCATCGAAAAGGAAGTTTTTCGCAAAAACAAGACTGAGGCTCGAGGTGCTGACGCGTTGGAGATGGCTGTCATACGAGGAGACATGTCAACATTGAGGCTACTTCTCGAAGGGGGTGCTGACCCGCTTGTTCGAAGGTGGACGAGACATCATGCGATTATCACGGCGGCACTAGCTCGGGAAGATGATATGGCAATCTTGATGACGGAAAGGTTGGTAGGAGAAGTCGGTTTCCTTGATGAGCACGGCAAGGAACTCCTTTGGTACGCTGTGAAGGGTAGATGCCAACGGTATACTCGCTCCCTGTTGGATAAAGGTCTTGACCCGGACAGAGATCTTTGGAAAGAAGTTGACGGTTCGATGGTGGGAGGTTCTGCCTTGGTAGTGGAGATGCTGGGCGCTGGAGTATTGACAGCATGAGATCGGACTGTAAGGGAACAGGAAGGTGTTTGAGCACGGGAATGAATAGTGAGCATCAATGGCATCTTTATTATAGCGCTTTCTTCTCTTTCAATCACAGAGAGACTTGCTGGCTTTCAACTCCAAAGCTCCATCGTTCTATATCGAGAAGCAGGCAACCTGAGCTTGCCTCAAGTAATATCAACAAACGGCCAACGAGCGCTTGTTTTTGATACTTTTCTTGAACATTTCAATCTCGGCTTGCAAGTCCTCTTGTTCCTTGAGCAACGCCTTCTTCTTTTCTTCGAGTTCTTTTACTTTGGTTTCGACACGTTTCAATGAGGCTTTCGCTTGACTCAAGCAGTTGTTCAACTCCTTGATCGTCTCCCCATCCAAAAGACTGAAGTTGTAACTTGTAGGCGCAGATTCCGTTCTGTTGCCTTTGTTCCCAGATTTCTTATCTTCTGAATCCATCTTTGGCAGGTCATCCTTGAATCTTACCTTCTTCCCTGCTTTCGCTTTTGTTTCTTCTGTAGGCCCAGATTGATCAATCTCGGGCTTGCCCTGGAGGCCGAGTTTGTTTTGCGAGACAGTTTCGGACATTTCTTCTGGTCCTCTCGTGGTCATGTCGCTCCTTGTGGGGTCGCTGTCAGCCATGGTGCTCTTGCACGATCTAGATAATTAAAAGTTTGAGGAAGAGGTTTTGTTGAAAGGAGTTGATCTCTACTGGATGTGAGTTTTCTAGAACTGAGGAGATTGGCTTTGATATAAGGGCTCGATCTTTGACTCCTCTACGATTCACAGCTTGCAAGTCCATCAATTATTAGTTGACGATTATGTCGCACCAGTAGGTCATTCAGAGACATCTCACAGCCATGCAGTAAATCAGCACCTTATACCTTTGTTGTCGCCGAGACTAAAGATGACCTTCTTGGTCAGCCACTCCTCTTCTCCCTTTCAGATTGCTGCCAAGGAGTCACAGTGATTCTTATTGGAGTTACATGTCAAGAAAGAGATTCTCGGCATCCCGTTATGGATTCGCCTTTCCTGTCTGTATCGCGACGAGTTCATTAACATTTAGCTGCTGTACAATGATGCTCAGCCTTTGACCATAAGTCGGTGATGGCAGCAATCTCACAAGAAACCCCCAACAAGAACTTTTGTCTAAGCTGTAAGATTCTATGTTCAGTTCGAGGCCATCTCCGTATCATTGGGCCCAATGCCTATTGCTTCTGGACCTTGGCTACTGAATTCCGGCCCTTCGTTTCAAGATCCCTGAGGTACTTCAGCTCAAGATGCCACTTATTCTGTCTTTTGTCTAAGTCTTCCAACATATACTCTACCGCCTCAATTTCTTTCTCGTGCTTTTCGAGCTCGAGTATGTACGACCTCGCCAGTATCGCCGATTTCTGTCTTTGAGCTTCCTGTCCTTTCCGCTTGCTTTCCTCCTCTCTGTCCCAAGTTCTTTTGATAATACCTTTCAGCTGATCTTTGCCTTGACGTAGCTTGTCGATCCTCTTCTTGACGTGTTCCTTGTCAACCTCCAGTTTGTTTATCTCAAAGTTGGCTTTGTGGATCCTCTCCGCCAACTCTTTCTCTGGCTCCCTGCGTGTCGTGGACGTGGGGACACCTTTTCGCCTGTCGAGAAGTTTATCAGGCATTCTGCTGAGTTGACTGATAGGAGGAAGCGATGGTGTTGTTCGATAGAGGCTATGTCGCCGTTCTAGTGAGCTGCAGGATATCCAGGCTGAAAGAGGAGAGAAGGCAATCGAAATTATCTTGCTGCAGCGGAGGTTTCTTTTAGATTGTTGAGCGCAACATTTAGTTCAAAATTACAGCATATGGTTCCAATTTCTTCCTGATATAAACCTCCATGGCGCTACCTAGAACATTGACTCACTCCAACCTTTCTTACCGCGTATAGGTTAATTACAGATAGCTTTCTCTTATGAGAAGTTAGGCCTCATCACTCTCGACTACCTCTATGCCTCAGATAGTAGTTGTTCACCGCGAAACCGTTCTTCAGGAGTTCTATCTTCTGTTCAGAGTCGATAGGCTCTATGATTACCTGTGCAGTTTGGCTCCACCCCATTCATGATCCAGCGGCCATGTATACTCTACAACAACTCACTAGCGGTCATTAAGTAGTAGAATGGCTCTCTGTTGCTAGATTACATGTTCCAAATCTATGGTTCTACCCATCGCCACATCCCAAATATCTATCTCCTTTGTAGCCTGGCCATTGCCTTCTGATGCTTCTTCTTTGTTTCCTTAAGTTTCTCCTTCTCACTTTTCAATTTCTGTTTTTTTTTGTCTAGCTTCTGCAACTCTGTTCGAAGCTCCGTGAGTTCCTCTTCCATATCCGTTTCCTCAATATTTCTGTCACCTTTCTCTAACTCCTCGATCTCCTTCTCAACATACTCTTTGTCTTTCTTAAGTTTTTCCTTTTTGAATTTAACTGTATCGAGTTTCTTCTCGGCTTCCTTGATAGCTTTGCCATGGGCTAGGAACGCGGGAATGTCAAACAAATGGGGGAAGTTTCTGTTGGGCATTGTTATGGGAGACTACGTATAGTGGTTGTGAGGTTAGTGACTATCGGGATATACTAATTGAGCAAGAAGAAGATTGGGTATTTATATTTCTTGTGCGGTAAAGGATGCACCTCACACCGGAGCGTAACAGCAATGAATCGAGGTAGCCTTGCTCAAATAATCCTCCGTGGCCTTGTCTGGGATCTATGTTCAATGCGACTTTGCCCACAAGCCATCGGTGGATCTTATACATCTTACTCTTGCGAGACCCAGACTTCATCACCATCTGGCGTTTTGTTGCCCTTGACTGTAGCTGCTGACTGTGGACTCCAGCAACGACGGGTATCTTTTTTTGTTCAGAGCAAAAACGGACAGCGATTCCACGCCAAACTTTTTTAACCATCCCATTCACGCCTCACCATTAACAGTCATGCTCCTCTAGCTACACTTCACCTGTTTGTTCTCTTTTAACCTTGTTTGACTTGGTCTCTTATGATGGGTGTGGGCTCAGGGTCGAGGATATTGCCCTGTGAATTAAAGAGGCATTCGCTCCTCTAACGTTCTTCACATGGATATATTCAATCACTCGCTCGGCTGATGGTTGGTAGCCAAAATGCCAGATCCTATCGAACTGGTAGTTGGAGAATGTAACATGAGCGATTTGCTTTGTTACGGGGCCGCACGACAGACTTGGGATTGATGAATCAATCATCCTTTCGAGGTCGTCAATACACATGTCTTCTCGCCTCTTGGTCTAGTAGGCCCATTTCAACTTTCAAGGGGCATTGCCTGTATCAACTCACACGTTAACTATACCTCTTTCCCGTATACCTTTCTGTCTACCTTCAATTTCCTCTCTTCTTTGTTTCAACCGGATGTCTAACATAAGTAGTATGGGCAGAGAAGTGGCCTGCGGTGGCCCAGAAAGAGGGCTGTCCATATATGGGTGTAGCATCTACCTTCTTTGTCTTGCGAAACTCCTCCTTCTTTGATGACTTGTGTGAGTCCTTTCTGTCTGAGCCTGACTTATGAGAGTCTTTCTTGTGAGACGCTGATCTGTGAGATTCCTTCTTGTGCGATTTCATCTCGCGATCGTCCGTTCTGCGAGGCTCTCTTCTATGAGACTCGCCTCTGTGGGATTCTCCTCTATGGCTGCCTCTAGCATGAGAGTCCATTCTTCCGGGCTCCTCCTCTCTTGGGCGTCTGGCGTATAAGTCCTCATCAAAATGAACCCTACTTCCAGTCTGTCTTCCTAGTTCATCTGAAAAGGGTACATTGTTGCCATATACTTGCTCTTGGTAAATGCTTTCACAAGATCTACCATTGTCAGGTCTGTATTGATTGTTCATCTGCACATTCTCGGGCATGTGCTGGGGTATGAATTGGGGTATCTCTTCGGCCGCAAACTGTGGTGGGACAACGATGGGCTCGTTCTGGGGCTCAGGCTTTGGCTGATACACAACCATACCCATGGTCGCATTCGCATCTGAGCTCTGAGGCGCATTGCCTGTTGGCAAGTTCTGCGGGGCGTTGTTTTCTGGCATGATGTCGTCTGAAGAAGGGGATGAATGGGATCGTGGGTGTTATAACGTTTAGGCAAGTTGAATTCACTTGAGTATGTCTTCGTCCGGGGTTTGATGCAGAATCCAGTGGCTATTGGGGAGCTTGCCTTGATATAATAGTACCCGGCGCTACTCGCGTTTCGATTCAGGACAAGCGAGCCACGATACGCAATGAATCATACAGCTCTTTCAGTTTCTTGCAATTCTAATCATTGTAACCTTTCGCTGTTTCACTGGGCATTTACGAAAGTCATTGGTGACGAGGTGAGACGCTCCCCGGAGCTATCAGAGCCAGAAGGTATTACGGATCAGCCTGTCACCTACGGTTTAGGAAGTGGATGCGTCGACAAGACTCTTCGAACAGAGCTTCGCACCTCATCTCCCTCGATAATCGTGCGAATATTCTCCATTGATTCTATCACCGCTCCTCAGTTTGCATCACGATGCTTCCACCACGCAATCTCCGATCACGCACTGTCCCTTCCACACTAACTGCACCTCGTCATCCGCCGTCGCGGCCGTCACGATCCTCATCAGACCTGTCTTCACCAGATCATCATGAAAATGGAGAATTCACCCTTGTTCGTCTTCGGCTTCATCCACATCCTCAACTCGCCCCGCATCAACAAAGCGCGAGAGTCGATCTTTGTCTGCACAATGAATGTTGTTATCTCAAGGCTTGCTTGATTCCAGGATGTTGCGGGCCTACCAGAAGCCGCTTAGGATGAGCGCTAGTCCTGTGTTGTAGTATCTTAGCCCATCCTGTCTATGAGTGATCCGCTCTGGGCTATCAAGTTTGAAGGCTGCCGCCTATCATTCAGCGTTCTCCAAGATGTCTTGGCTGAATAGGTCTCTTCAACGGGACATGTCTAGTAACGCGTTGGCTGGATATTGAGGACTCCCAGAGCTGTGGCCCGTTCCCAGGAATTGTCATGGCCCCTTGCTTGGCACTTCCTTGAGTCAGATCTCTCGCAGGATAAGCACCAGATCTATGTGACTTAGCTACATGGCGTGGTTGGTCTTCAAAGACAGCACTTGCACTGTCATATGGCTCAAAGCCGTGGGCTAAGGGTGCGGGCTGATGATATTCTGAGCCTCGATCTCCAAGGGTCAGAGGAGCACCATATTGACTGTCCAAGTGTTAGTCTTGTGGCTCGGAACCTCCTAAAGACTGTCTCGGAGACTGCTGGTAGTCAGCCGAGGCAGGAGAATCATGTCGTTGCCCTGTAGGGCCTATAACGTAGCTACACGACTGCACAAATACAACAGGATCCAGGTAGTATCGTCTCGGCGATATTCGCCTTTATCCTGAGCCACTTCATACTGCGTTTTAAATGGAGGCTTCTTTGTGACTATAATTGACCTTGACTCAAATTGAACTAGAGTGATCTCAAGAGAAGCTCCTGGGCTTCTTACCTCACTGGATGGTGGCTACTTTTCTTCCGGCTCTCATAGCTCCGCGGCTCTTCGTTCCTTATCCGGGCTTCAGCGACTGCTCTCCGGTGGCATTCCTCCTCGATATCTTCTCTCCAAGTTTCCCAGTCCTTTTTTTCTGATTCCAACCTAGACGTCTTATCCCTTAGCTTATTCCACTTGTGCCCTTGACCAGAACTATACTTTTGGCTCTTCTGTAATTGGCAACTCGCGCTCTCTATCACCTCCCGCGATGCTTCTTCTCCTTCCTGTCCCTGGATGACACCCCTGAACTTTTTGTTCTTCTCTTCCAGAGTTTCCTTCCTCTCGATGATTTCGTCGATTTCCTTCTCAACCTCAATGATCCTCTTCTTCAGGTCACGGATGTTCTCCCTTGCGCGGTTGAGATCTTGTTCGGGCTTCCACCTTCGTTGCTCATGCTTATCACGAGATGGTTCCTTCCCCACTTTGATTTTCGCTCGGTCGGGCATATTGAACTGGTAATTAATCAAAATTCTGAGAAGGGATATCCTGTGTTGTCGGTAGCTTGTTGAATTAACGAGGTCACGGCCCCTTGGTGGAACGAGCCTCGCATCTTTATACCGAGGCCATCTGCTACACATTAGGGAATCACAACGACTCTTGTTCTTGCTCACTGACAATTAATTACTCTTGCTGTATTGAGATGGTGATGAACGGTCTTCGTTTCGGGCATGTCCATCACGAGCAGCTGGGATCTGTGTGCACTGAATATTTAACTCAACCACGAATGCACTATCATACCCGCAACGAGACGTAACACCTGGTAGTTCCAATACGTTTATCAAACACTTCAGATCAATTACATATATCTTGGTGGAAGTTCCATTATGTAGTAATTTATACTAAAGACTAAATATAAGGTCGTTTTGAGACTTCACTTGAGACAGACCCAATATAAAACTTCAAAGCCAAGTGCAGCTTATCTTACCTAGTCCCGACTGTACTTACTCTTCTTCCAATCCTCATACCGCAAGCCCTCCTCGCGTCCCATCCACTCCTCAAACTTCATCTCCTCTTGACTAGTCTTAAGCTCATCTTTGTAAACCTCCCATTCCCGCTTCTCCTTTCGTAACCCCAGAGACTTGAGGTCCATTTGAAGCAGCTGTTTCTCATTCTTTAAGCATGTCTTCTCGCTTTGTTCCAATTTCTCAAGTCCATCCAACAGGGCCCTTCTCGATGCTCTTTCATGCTGTGCTCGGTCTAGGACTCCCCCGAATCTTTCGTTGCTCCTCTTTAGTTTTTCTGTCTTTCGATCCAGCGTATGTGTTCTCTCATCCAGTTCTCTTATCTCATCTCGCAGATCTTCGATTCTGCTTTCTGCCAGCTCGATCTTCTCCTTCAAGGAATGTTGCTCGTCATGTTTATTGAGTGACGGATCTACCTCAACTACAATGACGTGTTGCTCGGACATGGTGGACTAAAGTGGTCTTAAGTGAAATGTAAAGGATATCTTTGGTTGTTTGTAGCTGGTCTTATAAGTTGAAATACGGAGAAGCATTGCCACAGAGATGGGCCAGGTTCACAATTTATACCCCAAGCCATTAGCCACATGAACATAACCATGGCTCTGTTCATTTCCAGTGATCACTTTCTACCATCGCGCCCGCCGACCGAACATGAAAAGTTCGCCAGAATGTATGATATGACTCGTATCTGGCGTCTTTGTGCTATTGAACATTGTGCTCAGCCGCGAATCTAAATCAAGCATCATTGCTCCGATATGTCATGTCCATCACTTCAAATCAATCCCGCATGTTCTAGAAAGGCCACGTTCTAGTCATCAGTTCAGTTTCATCTCGTGCTGTATCTTCTTTGGGACATAGGAACACGCAACATTGAAAAAAATAGTAAATTGGTTCCAAGATTTAGTAGATTGTCCTTTCAAGATTTCACCCAAGTTGTAGCTTAGATGGCAAGATAAGAACTAAGCAATTTATGTTCCATCCTTTTCCAAGGCCATTCAGACGCGAAGGCTGAGACGATCCCTCTTCTTGGTCAGAGACTTCTTCTCACGCTTCGTCTGCTTCAAGACACCCTCAATGTCCTTCAAATCACGCTTTCTTCTGCGCAGCGTTCCCTTGGCTTCCTCAATATCCCTCCGGTTCGGTCGTCTCTTGGCTTTCAGTCGCTTGACTTCATCTTTGGCCCTTCTCAGTCTCTTCTCTTTCTCGTCTCGCCTGCGGTATATCTCATCAATCTCCGCTCGGACGCTGTTCAGTCGTTGGTTTAGTACTTTGATGCGCTCTTGGATTTCCCATCTTGCCCTTCTGGATCGGGGCTTGTCAGTGGATCGCCGGGCATCGGATCCTTTTCGACGGCGACTCCAGAACATGGTCCGTGTAGTTTTTTAGTGAAGAGAGAGATCGTTAGTTGTTGTCTGTTGGGATCTGTGCTGGGTTGAGGACAGACTCAGAAAACACGGGATGGCTGGGGTCTTTTATGGGCTTTTAGAGATGGGATCAACACGGACTGGAGGATGGTCACTCAGGGCCAGCGCAGTGAAGGACTCTCCGAGGCGTGCTCGTCACTGGCACTGTCTCTATCCGAGTCTGATCACCCGTAGGTTCTGTGCAGAGTAGGTAGTGATTATCACCCATCTGCCACTGGTCTTGACCCCAAGTCATAGCTGGTTCAACACAAAGTTACAAGTCAATGTCTATGAGTCGCAAGGTTTTGCTGCAGTCTTCTTAGAGCAGAAAGATAGCAGATGGATATCTCTACTCTTAGTTATTCCACTTATTTTCTAAATTTTTATTTCGTATTCCGTCTACAGTTTCTTTGTCTTAGTCACTTAAGAAAGGCGGCAGTCGCTACATTACCATTTCATCACAAGATCAAACCAAGTGTTGTTTCAAGTTCAATAAGCCCATTAATTTATGATTGGGATCTAGCAGCGATAGAGCTCAGCAATCCCAACATCTCTCTCCCCCTTTCGCCCCCTTCTCCATCACCTTCTCTATCAAATTCCTCACCTGTCCGGTTAAAGACGCCACCGAGTCATAAATACTTCCTCTTCTTCGAGCCTAGCTCTCTCCAGCTCGTTTACAGTCCCTTTCAAAGTAGCCTCCATCACTCCTAATGTTTCTTTAGCCTCCCTTACGTCCTTAATTGACCGTCTGTCGCGGCCTAGCTGAGAAATCCAGTTCTTTTGGCTTTCCACTTTCTCCTGCTGCTCTGCTTTCAAGGGATATATCGCCTCTATCTGCCGCCGAATTTCCACCAGCCTTTGACTTAGTTCCATGATTTTAATTTCTCTTTGGCCTACTATGCCGCTGGCTCCAGGCTGGGGCTGGTCACTCGTGAGTCGCGGGTCATAGGATCGAGGTCCCATGGCTCGTTGGCCACTGAGTCGTGAACCCGTAAGTTGCGGATCCACGTCCTTCGGATCCGTAGGTTGCAGCTCCATGGGCCGTGCTCCCTTTGGTCGTAGGCCGCTAGATCGTGATTCATTGGGTGGCTTATCAGTAGATCCTAGCTCGATAGGTCGTGGGCCACTGGGCTTTGGATCATTGGGTCGTCTGCGATCGGAATCCCTTCCGCGGCGATGAGAAGACATGTTTTGTGGGGGAATCTGGTGATTGTAGAGATGAGTGGATATGTGTAGTTGATAGTGCGTCTTTGTTGGACAACCGAGCGAGGATGCTTGGGACGCTTTGGGTGTTTTATGGACTTGACAGTTTCAATACAGACACCATCAATTACTCGTCGCAAGCGCAGTGATGAACTCCTTTTGCGGCGTACTCATCACCGCCATTTTCTCTATCGTGACTTGTTCAGAGGTGCTTGACGTCGTGTACAAGCAATCACTTCTGTGTCGGAGACTTCCATCGACTGTCACTGCTGTTGACTAGCAGGGTGCACTGACAAATCCTTCCATCACTCGGGTTCTGGCAGGGTGTCAGCCTTGTGACTCTGAGCTTTGTGTCAACGCAACGACGAGATCATCAACAGTGACAATCCTTCGAGGCATACGGTGTATTGATTTTCTATGTGATATCATGCGAAGCTTGATGTCCGTGACTAGCTTGCGACAACAAGAGTCATGATGCACGGTATATGACAAGAGTGAGTAATGTATGCATCACGGACGGTACTGACAGCATGCATAGTTGTCAACATTGTTCTGGTTACAAGCCGTTGGATAGATAAAAGACCCAACCAGGTCAAACATCCCAAGTGCCTCGATAACAAAGACTCCCAACAGATAGTCAATCACAAACCTTTTCAACGCTATTCAGTACATCAACAAACCATGCCTTCAAACCGCCACCACCAGGGCCAATCAGGATCCGCAAGGCGCACGGCCAACCCAACCCAGCCACAAACCGCCAGATCCGTTTCCGCATCGTTGGGGAGGCTCATCAATCTCAATAGAATGTTCTTGAATTGGCGCGCACAGAAAAAGTCTCTAGAGTCGGAACATAAAGTTACGGTGGATACACTCCAGTCGTTGGTCGCCGAAGCGCGAAACAGGCTGAGTAATCGGCAACCAGATCAAGATATAGTCAACATTGTCGGGGAATATCGCAAAGCTTTGGAGAAGTTTGAGGACGTTTTGGAGACAATGCGCCAACTGTCGCAGGAGATTGCAGAGATAGCAAGAGAGCAAGGAAATGTGCTCAAGGAAATCGCAAGGGAACAGAATCGGCAGGAAAAGGCAAACGCAAGGGAGTATGACTGAGATCTAGGCCTGAATATTCAAGAGCGCCAGTTCTTATCTCAATAATCTATATTATATCACTAAAATTCTGCTTGCGCGAGGCTGTGAAAACAAATTGGAAAAAAAACACGCTATGGGTATGATGTCTCCAGTATGACAAATGACCAGACGCCCGCTCAAAAAAAAACAACGCTGTGTATCCTGGCGCCACCAATCAGAAAAAGAAAAACACTTTTTTTGCCTCTTCGTGCCCAACGCCGTGCAACCTATTCCACCGCGCGAGTCTTCCACGCAAGAACGGCTTTAGGCGCTATGCTCCAGACCTTCTTCTTGGGCTCCAGATTTGTATCCTCCTCCGCATCATAGCCAACCCACTGCACGCGATACTTGTTCTTCTCCTCGGCTATGATTCTGAGTATTTTGTACATCTTGAATCCAGTAGCTTCACAGCGCCCGCCGATGCTGCGCCAGTAGTTGAGGACGATGTCCTGGTAGTATTTGTGAAGATCGATTTCTTCGGCCCAGCCGCGAGACCAGGTGTCGGTTGGGCCGAACTTGAATTTTATCCGGAATGAGACGTCGCTTGTTTTCTTGTTCTCGATGTGAGACTCTATTTGGATGTCGTAGGCGCCGATGAAAATCAAATCGTCATAGTCTTCTGCGACTTTGGTTTGTGAGCGAAAGTTGACACGTTGAGGTGGAGTCAACATACATTCTTCCTCCGGCGTGGCCATCAGAGAAAGATATGGCTCGATGACTAGGAAGGTCAGTAAAACGGATGATAAATCAGTCTGATGGATGATCTCACCTTTTTTAGACATTACTATTGAGATCGCTATGTCGCGATAAAAGTTGAGGCAAAAACGGAGCAAAAAGTTTGCTACCCAAGGCAGTGTTGCCAAGAAGAAGATGAGTTGAGTTGAGAGAGGGATATAGGAGAATAAGCAACAGGAAGAGGATATTAGTATAAGGCATTCACGCCGTAGAATGGCGCTATAAAGTGAGTAATGACAGAAGTGAACAGAGAAGGTGATGCAGGCGCAGAGTTCTGCCTGTCTGATGAGGTGTCAAAGGCGCTCCCGCAGTGTGACTAACCCCGGTCAGAGGCGTTTGGCGGCAGTGTCGGTCACTTTCACATCACATCACTACTCAGCATGAACGAGCGGCTCATGGCGATAAAGTGCGAAGTGAATTACTTTTCCTGGAGAGAAAAATGACGGTAGTTAATGGTGAATGCGGGAAATTGGGCAAACATCGTAGTCGTCATTTCGATATTTTCGTTTAGTGTAACCTTGTGAGACAGGCCCTAGCTGTGGTGACCAATCATTCGCTCGGGAAATTATTGAGGTTCCGGAGTGTGAGGATGGGCTGGATTTGAGTCACCAAGTGGCGTTTGATATGTCGGAATTGAGATAGGGGACGGTGGAAGTGAGTTCCAAGTTGTTAGGATGTTCTAGAAGAGACGGCCAGGATGTCGATTTTATTCACCGCTTATTTCCAGCGATGTGTTTGTACCTCTGCCGCTCTCGTCTCATAATTCAGAGACAAAGCTCAAGGGGACGATCTGAGTTTACAGGCTAGAGACTTGATGATTTTGTATTAGTTCTGAGGAAATAAGCCGGCGGTATGACCGCGGTGTTATTCCCTCATAATAACTTTATCTAGTTCATTTTTGATGAAAAATACGAGAGCGGCTTGCTGTAAGAAGAGTGAGCTTCAACAGTGAGCTTCAGTTTCCGGTGAGTGAGTTAAATGTCAGCCTGGAACGCGCTCGTCGTTGCGTCGCGTCGCGCTAGAAGCATCTAGCCTTACGAGCAGTCACTTCTTCTGGTATGCCTAAGTTAGATGCTCGCTTTCGCTTTCATAGTGACATCATAACCAATCTCCTTTATTCGACGGAGTTTATGTTGCTGCCTGCTCCACGCCAAGTGGCGGAACACTTCAAAGCCCAAGTTTGGCCCGGAAAGTAAAGGTGTTGTTATCAGTTTATCTTGGTTACGTGATCCAGAAGACTTTCAGGACAAATCCCTCTAGCAAACCACTCATTCACCCAGAAATAACAGAAATGTTCATGTCATAAAGTGTTAGTCTGTATATTCATCTTCAAGAGACCTTCTTTTTATCAATTCTGATGCTCAAATCGCGCCACAGCACATAAACATACCATCATCTAGGGTAGGACATGGCAAAAAGTTCTTATCTTATGCTTATCTAAAGCCCCCCACCATGGCCATAGAAAGATTGATTGGTCAGGGTCAGCATTAGTAATTCTCTCAAGCGCCATCAAAGTTCACTCATCTCAACACCAATTCGCGATGTGGCTTGGTCCATTTGCAGTGTCGCTCCTCGCGACGATTAGCCATGTCGCTGGTCAAGACCAGAAGCCGTTAACAGATGAACCAGTAACCAAACCCGCTTTCACTGTCCGTGAACAGTCTTCTGATCTCTGCGATGCGGGCGCTCGTCAATTCACCGGCACGGTTAACGTGACAGAGGATAAGTCCATGTTCTTCTGTACGCAGCCCAATTCTGAGCATTTATCAGAATACTGACTGTTTTTAGGGTATTTCGAAAGCCGCAATAATCCAGAGACTGATCCTTTACTACTATGGATGAGCGGGTAAGTTACCATTGATACGACAGGCCAGACCCAACTAACGCAGTCATCAGTGGACCTGGCGCATCCGGAGAAATGGGATTGTTTATGGGAAGCGGTCCCTGTACTGTGAACCCAGATGGGAACTCAACAAGACGCGCTGAATACTCGTGGATCGACCGCGCCAACGTCGTTTACATTGAGTAGGTTTCAGCAACCTGGTATCACCACTCTGACTGACACTCGATAGTCAACCCGTCGGCGTTGGCTTCTCCAAAATCACAGACCGAAACAAGATCGCTGTCAGTCTAGAACAAGGCGCAAAAGACGTATACACCTTCCTCTCCACGTTCTCCCACGACGTATTCCCCAACCTCGCTGGAAAACCATGGCACATCACGGGTGAATCCATGGGCGGCCACTACGTCACCGGTTACACCAAACATATCGTCTCTCACGAACGCGAGAATGCGGAGCGCGGCGTCAGCCCGAGAGTCGAAATTTCATCTGCCATCATTGTCGATGGATATATTGACGCGACGCAGCAGTTCATCGGATATTATACCTTCTTTTGTGAGAATTGGGCTGGCGATGGAAGGAAATATCCGTTGATGAATCGCACGGCTTGTGAGAATATGTTTGCTGCAATACCTGAGTGTCAGAAGCTGGGAAGTCAGTGTCGCTACTTTTATGATGTTGAGACTTGCAAGGCGGCGAATGAGGTTTGTGAGCAGACGTTGGGGGAGTACTTCATGGAGGGTGTCGTGCCCGGCGGATGGGATCCTTATGATAGTGAGTATCCCGCTTTGATCGCATCAAGATTGACAGAAAGTTTACTGATCCTGGACAGACCGACATCCATGTGAGAAGCCCCCTTTGTGCTCGAACATGGACCACGGACCGGAATGGAAGTTCTTGAATCGTCGTTGGGTCCAAGAAAGACTTGGATTCGACCGCTTTCCATTTTATCTCATCGACTTTGATACCAACGAGCGCTGGGATATTGCGCAGAATATCCATATACCCGTTACAAGGGAGTTGACGTGGATTCTTGATGAGACAAGTATACGAGTTCTATTCATCAACGGCAACAACGATATCATCATGTAAGCACTCCCAATGCGTCTCTGCTTGATCTGATCGCTAACCTTTGTAGTAACACCCCTGGACAAATGCGTATGCTGAACCAACAGCGGTGGAATGGACAAGATAGTTATCGAGAACTTGGCTATGAAAGCTGGTACTACAAGGACGGTGAATTAACGTCTGATGCTGATGGATGGAATGTTAAGGAAGGGGGCTTCTGGAAAGGCAATGATCAGTTGAGATTCTATGCTGTTGATGAGGCAGGACATTTATCCCCTTATCACCAGCCTGAAGCCATCGGCGCCATCGTTCGAGCATGGCTCCGCAACGACTGAAGTCACCCTCATTCGAATATCATATCAGATACTAACACATAACACTATTATACCGCTTATCTATCGTACCAGCCTCATCTAAAGTCTAGCCTGCTTCGTCACCAACTCTCTTCCTTCTCTATCCGCACTCCTCGCATCCTCAACAATCATATGCGCCGCTTTCTCAGCAATAGCATAAACAGTAGCTTGAATGTGCGCACTGATCTGCAGCGGCATAACACTTGCGTCAACAACTCTCAGGCCATGAACGCCATAGACTCGAAGTCTTTCATCAACGACGCCGCCTTCGATACCGGCACGACCGCCCATGGCGCATGTTCCGACAGGATGCCAGTCAGTGATGGTGTTTTGCGTGATCCAGTCTCCTAGGAGCTTATCATCCTTGAGAGCTGCTGCAGAAGGAGATGCTGAGGAGCGGATTATGTTTGAGAGAGGAGCTGTATGCACGATCTTATCGACGAATTGAAGACACTGCTTCATAGCTTCCATGTCGAGGTTTCCATGGGGACCCTCGTAGTATTTTGGGTCGATGGCTGGTGCATTCTCAGCTGTAGCGTGCTCACTTGGTCGAATGTGAATAGATCCAACACTGAAAGGATACTGCAAGATCTGTAACATAGTACCGTACTTCTTACCCTCTTCACCCTCGAAGTTAGGGTTCCAGTTCCCAAGATCAAAGATGTACTCTATCTGACCAAGCGTAGAGTTACCATCAAGACGTTCACGCAGAATATCCTGTTTGTCAGAGTCAAACACAGATACCTTGTCTGCATCTTCATGAAGACTAGCAAGAGTATTCTTCGGAACGAAATGAGCGAAGGGGACATAGCAAAGAGACACAGGCAACACGGTCAAAGGTCCATCAGCCTTCGTAGCATACTCCTCTTTCGCAGCAGCACCAAGCTTCTCATCTCTCATAAGATCATCCCGATTAGCGAGCGATGGATCAACCTCAAAGATCGTCGCAAGCACTAGATAACACAAATTAGCTCAAAACGCCGATCCCAAAAACCTTCTCAACTCACTAATATGCTCCTGCAGATTCTCCCCCACCTGCGAACTCTCAACCTTGACATTCACACCTGCACTACTTAATATGTTGGGATTTCCTATACCCGAAAGCTCAAGGATCTGCGGTGACTTGACACTACCGGCTGAGAGGATAACCTCGCGTCTAGCTGAAACAGCGTACTCGACGCCACCGTGGTTAAAGCGCACGCCAGTGGCTACGAGGGCTTCGTTAATGAGAATCTCGTCGACTGTGGCGTCGGTAAGGATGTGCAGGTTCCGCGATCCAGTGGCGTAGTCTATTGAGTAGGATCTTCGCGCGGCGCTCGGCTCAACGGCGTTGACGCATGTCCAAACGCCGACGTTTGAGCCTCCAACGTGAGATGGGTTAGTCTCTACACCAAGCGCATTAAGCGTCTTGTGCCATAGCCCGTGCGATGGTGAATACGAGGTTGGGTATGAGATGTGAATGGGACCTGAATCACCAAAGGTCTCTGCATCATGAGCGATCTCAAACTCGCGCTGGAGTTTCTCACTAGGAGGATGGAATGTCTCAGAGCGTTTGAAGAAGGGCCTTTACATAACAAAAACGAATCAGCTTCAGTGTGCCATCCAATAAAACAAGCATAAACTCACAGGAGAGAATCCCAACCCCAACCTTGATTGCCCAAAGCTTCCCAGGCATCATAATCATCCCTGCTAGCGCGATTCCATGCCATGTAGTTCAGTGCGCTTGTGCCGCCGACACACTTGCCCCTCGGCCACGGAAGCGTTCTCCCCCCGAGACCCTCCTGAGGCAGCGTCTCCAAGTGCCAATCGTAGCTCCCTCCCAGATTCCTGCCATAGTGGCCGGGGATGTCAATATCAGGATCATTCTGTACAAGACCGCCTGCTTCAATAACACCGACGGTGTAAGACGGGTCGGATTCAGCGAGACGCGCTGCGACCGCTAGTCCAGCTGTGCCGCCGCCTATGACGACAAAGTCAAAGACGAGCTGCGTGAACTGGTCAACAGTGCGTAGAGAGGGATTGACGGGCATGGTTGATGATTAATTTTGGGTGGTTATCTTTTTTAGTGTAGAATTGTGCGTGCCGTGCGGTGCTACCAAGCAAGTAAGACAGTTATAACGCCTCTGAAGATTTCGGAAAAAAGCGCGGAGACAACCCCCGCTGCTAGACGAGCCAATAGCACCCCTACAGTAAGAGCGAGTGGTTTGGTTTGGGGGAATGCGCTGATTTCTTGGGACTACAGTACGGGGTAAAGAGATAACAGCGCCAAGCGACGATTCTGCAGAACAAGATCCGACGTAACCGAGGATCCTGGCTGCTTTTCTCTTTATCCGCGTGAGAATTCCGTACCAGGTTCATGAGGCGTTATCTGCAGTTACGAGTCTCCCGATGGAATATTCTGCTGGTGTTAACTAACTTCCTCTTTGGATACGTAAATGATTGGCTCCTGTAGAAAAACACCAGGATCCAATCCACGAGCCACAATCATTACACGAGCAATATTAATTAGAAGAGTGTCCTTCGATTTACTAGCTGCGAAGTACTAACCCAAAGAATCACGCAATCCGACATACTTTGAACCCCCAACGTAACAGGTATCCATCACCAACTCAACTGCCGCGCGCCCAAGCATTAAACATGCCCCCAATTCCAGAATGGTCCCCTTCTAGATCTCCGCTACGTTAGTGAAAACGGGGCAGATTAGCTTTTAGCTTGCCCACCATCGTATGACAAGAAAACTCTAAGCTTTCGCCCAGCCGGGATCACCCCCCACGGCCCGCGCAGGGGTCGGAGACGGGCCGGGCGCCGGATCCTGGAGGATTTGGACGGTAATTGGATCTGCTAAGACAGAGAGTTTCGACTGTCTCTGTTTCTTTTCTTTCCGCGGCGAGCGTGGCTGCGCCGTTTGTGGGAGCCGAATGTCTCGGACCATACTTACCTTATCAAGCGGTTCGTTCCTTTGCAATATTGGGTGTTTTGAGTATTAGGTGCAAGCCACTTCCGGTGGTCGTTTTTTTCTTTATCTGCCGCGTCTAGCTTGGAATTACCGGGTAGTGGGAGAGCTATCCGAAGTGAACTACTGGATACGACGAAACGGAGGCGTGATTAACGGGTTGTTGGTCTTTGTTCGTGGCTTTTGAGGCTGTTGGTGGAATCTGTACAGGCCGAGATCAAGATCGTCACTGTCAATCGACACGTTATTCCGATTAACTACTGCCTATCACTTCGATCGTCTCCAGTAACTGACTTCCAAATCCATGCTCTTCTGACGTGCCGATTTAAGCGCAACTCTGTAGCCAACGTCTTGATCCCAGTATGAATGCATAGAAGGAAAAACAGGAAAAATGCAGGGGAAGCGACTAGCCATGCAGACTGCATTCTGCCCTCTGCCCTCCTCGTGTCAAGCTGAGATTATTCCTGTAATTTTGGGTTCACCACCATGCTCCTCGTGCCATTTTACCGTGCCGGCGATAAAAGTTTATCGTTTGACAGGACAGGACAGGATTCAGGGGTGATATGAATCTTCAATCTTGGGAGGACATTTAGGTTCATCTTTCCGGAGCAGCCAACTGCGGCGTTCGTAACTCATTCATTCCTTCATTTTATTTTTCGCTATGGATTTTCTGCACAAGCTGTTGGTTGAGTCTTGGGTTCTATGGGTGTTGGGTCTCTTTGTCGTTGTGTGTCGACTGTAAGCCATCCATCCATCACCATGCGTGGCTTTTGAGGCGTTTTGTGACTGACATGTTGGTTCCTGCAGGATATCACGACGCATGAAACTTAGAAAATGGAGTCGTCTCGCCATTGAAGATTATCTCATGGTCTTTGCCCTCGTACGTTTCACCCGTCAAACCCACCAACGCGCCATTACTGATACTCAGGCCGTAGATCAACTTTACAGGAGTCGTCGTCTCGATCAACGAAGTCGCCAAGAATGGCAGTAATTACATGCCTGCCGATGTCGCCGCGAAGCTCACCCCCCAAGGACGACAACAAGCCATTATCGGCAGTAAAATGACCTTTGTCCTCGAGATATTTGCCCTCACTTGTACATGGACCATCAAGGCGTGTCTGTTATTTTTGTACGCAAGATTGACGCAGGGCACATCGATAAGACAGAAATGGGCGGTGCGATTCGTCTCTGCGTTTTGCGCGGTGACGTATATCGTTGTTACCTTTATGTTTGTGTTCTTTTGGTGTTCTCCTACGCCAGAGTATTGGTCTGTTCCAGTCAATCCCAAGAAGAGTGAGTCTGCGATTGAGAGATGGGAAGGGATTGAGCTAATGACGACAGTGCAATGTGCGACGTATTACAACCATATGATCTTTGCGACGGCTTGCAATATCGCCAGCGACATCATGTTGATTTTATTACCGATCCCGATTGTCATCAACATCAGTCTCCCCAAGAAGCGAAAGATTGGTTTGTGCTGTGTTTTTGGACTCGGTTTGTTCAATGTAAGCTTCTTCTCCAACCCCTCTTGACATGCGCTAATTGTGCAGATCCTCGCCGCCGTCCTCAATCGTTACTACAACTTCAGCAACCCCAACTCCTACGTCTTTCTCTACTGGTACGTCGCAGAAGGCGGCGTCGCCCTCTGGGTCGGAAACCTGCCTCTCTGCTGGCCCGTTCTGCGTCTCGCCCTCGGCTCCAAGGGCGATTCCACGGACCCCTCCTCGTACCCCAACACTCCCTACCGCAACGGTTCATACCCCGAAGGTTCAGCGCGACGGAGAACCCAGGGCCTTCACCCGCTGTCAAGCAAACCTTCAATATGGGCTAAGTTGGAGGATGAGGATGGCGTTCGTACGGACGTTTCGCCCGAGCAGGGGAGCCAGATTGAGCTGGTGGACCAGCATACGCCGGATCTGCTGCAGCGGCCCTACCGCGCTGAAGCGAAGGTTAGTAGTGGGACGCAGCAGCATGAGAGGGCTCGCAGTGGGCAGATTACAGTGGTTACGAGCGTGGAGGTAAGCTCGAAGCAGACATAGACCATTTCACCAATTGTGTATTACTTAGACTAGCATGAATATTTCCAATGACTTTACTTTTGTTATGAACATGTTTATTCCCTCATGGCCAAGTGATTTATCGCCAAGAATAAAACCGGCACATCTTCTAGTGCCCGTAATGGAGATTCAAGACCCCTTCCCCTCCCTTCCCTCCCTCCCGCTCCGCGCCCTAGCCATCACGTTCCCGCTCCAACCGATCCTTCCCCCCCCTCTAAACCCATTCCTGTTAGCGTACAC